>JZLH01S0634069.1:1886-15030 GCA_001188425.1 Eucidaris tribuloides | reverse complement strand
AGTGGACCTTGGACCCACGTCTTGAATGAAAAAGTCTCTACACTCTACGCGTTTAAAACTTTGTTGCACTTGGAAGCTTTGAGCAGCATGCATAGATCTGAAATTCGCATCAGTGATCCTCAAAGAAACCAATAAAACCGATTTTTAATTGATTCATCTCATTCAGTTGAGATCACCACAGTATATCACTGTCTTATAGCTGGCTTATTTTGCAATGATGTCTCTGAGAGGATAGTAGGTGTGTGAGACGTCAAAGTATGGCGCAAATTGTATCCAGGAGACAAGGGTAAAATGAGAGACATGTCTTAGCCATGGACACAACCGGAATGAATTGGACTAGCAACATGGATCTCATTCATCAGAAGTCACAAAGCCAATCATAATGCGACTATTTATGGAAACATTGCCGTGAATATGCTGAAATCATGTGCAGCGATGCCCTTTCACCCAGTCTATATAGCAACCAAAACTATAATACCGTATCAATGACAGAACATGTGACATTTTGTCACTAAAAGATACATTACAATATATGTCAAAATTGACCATCACAAGATACACTTTCTTTCTTGCTACCAATTCCCTTTCCCTTTGTCCATATCCCATTTCCTCAGAAGTTAGAAACTTTATATTATACCTCAGTTCACCAAATATTTCTTTTTGCAAAGATATAACCGAACGAGCCCCACTTCCTAACACCAATTCGTAGTACATGTAGTTACACCGTTTTCATGCTTAGTGTGCAATTCCTCAACGTATACTTTTTTTTATAACTGTACATTCATCAAAATTACTTACGATTTGAAAACAGTAGAGAATTTTGTCCGTCAGAAGATTTCTTATGAAGTTCACCTGAAACGCAATCCTTGACAAATAAAGGGTAACCCCTCCGTCGACCACGAGTAGAAATAGAATACCAAAAATGGCCATGTTACCGATGAATATGTTTGGAATAGTTCTCATTTCGCGACCATTTGAAACGATGATGTAGATCAAGACCGTGTTGGTGATCAACCCAAAGATAAGTAAGACTATATTTATACATACTATCGACAGGCTGAAGGTGATGAAGAAATCACAGTCTTCTTGTGGGATAGGCATTCCCATGGGACTGTAACATGCCCCATTTGACGTCAGAGACGAATTATTCGGTGACGTAATGTTGAAGAAGTCGGAGCTCGAGGATATTTCGTTTTCCATTGATGTAACGCTCATAATCCCGTGTCTAGTCGCTATTGTGGTCCGACAATCGATGGGGTTCTTGAGGTTATGATAACCAACTACGATGACACTGTCGATGTGCTCACGAGAGTTACATTTTCATGAAATCTCGATGTTTTACCGCATAATCCATCTATGGTCCATGATCCATGCAAGCAAAATCCCATTTGACCCAAGGTCAATGTATGAAAATCATGTCAAATCATCTGGCGCCAGCTATTTAAAAGGAGAATGGACAGTGCCGTGTTTCATGTGAATTTCATCACCGTATTTGGTAGATCCAGTATTATGTCGTAATAACGTTGCCTAAAAACACCCAGGACAAATTGTGTCACCGAATTGGGGTAAATAGCGCTGGTAAAAAACAATTAAATAAAAAATGTCGAGCAGCAGATAAATTGACGGCTTTTGTGATTTTCGATTGAAATATTTGTAAGCCATCACAGAGTAAGCTAAAACAACAACAAACTTGGTCCTGAATTGACTTCGTTTAGTCAATTACAACAGCACTGGTAATGTACGCTCGGCAGAAAAATTTTTGTTTCTCCTAACCGTAAGTGCATAAATGGGTCTTCAACGAAGAGAGTAGCTTTGATTGTATGTTGAGAGCTATTAGTCCAAATAGTAGTCAGTAATCACGAATGCAGCTTTTGTACACTCCGATTACACTGGAAACAGTGTATCCCCTATCAACGTTAACACGAAAGTTGTAACAGTATACAATTAATTGATGAAGGCAAATGCATATCGCATTATTTCGTTAAGAGTCATTTTGCCATTAGTGGCTTCGTGGATACAGTTACTTCGCGTTGACGGCTTCCACGTAAACAGCTTTGTGAAGTCCCCATTAATCTATTACCAACGAGGAAAGACTTCATTGTTCCTAGTCGTTTGCTAATACACATACAGGCGTTTTTCACGGAAATAATCTACCGTGCGCATGTAAATGTCTCACATTTTCCAAAAAGAACCCATCTTCTTATTAAATACATTATCTAATATTGTGGAAGCCCCATTTGAAGATGTGACACACTTTGATATCATTCTGACCTATTTGGTAGTGTTTGAATATAAATAACACACTGGAACACAAAACTCTGCACAGTTATCGTGTTTATGCCGCCACTAGCAAAATAATAATGATAATAATAATTATAATAATAATAATAATATTAATAATAATAATAATAATAATAATAATAATAATAGTAATGATAATAATAATAGTAATAATAATAATAATAATAATAATAATAATAGTAATAATAATAATAATAATAGTAATGATAATAATAATAGTAATAATAATAATAATAGTAATGATAATAATAATAGTAATAATAATAATAATAATAATAATAATAATGATAATAATAATAGTAATAATAATAATAATAATAATAATAGTAATGATAATAATAATAATAATAATAATAATAATGAAATGGCACTTATATAGCGCACATAATCAGTGTAAAACTGCTCTGTACGCTTTACATAATAGCTCTCCAGAGTATAAAATTACTTTGCAATTCCTCAAGATAAGAATAGATGTGTCTTCAGCTTCTGCTTAAATGAGTCAATGGATGAACATAATGGAACTTACTGAACTTACTGATGCGCCGCACAGTCCATCTTGGTAGTGTACCAAAAAAAGAAATGTAGTGCGGCTAGGGTGAGAGGGCTATTCGCCCTTAATAACCCAAATAAGACTGTATTTCTGATTTAAAGCTGTTGAGTGTTGTGGCGTTGACTGCAGATGGAGGGAGACTATTCCAATCCTTGATGACCCTTTGACTAAAAGTGTATTTTTTGACGTCGACTCGCATGTGCTGTTTTTGGATTTTACGTGAAAGTCCTCTTGTACTCTGGTGTGTGGCAAGCTGGAAGATATCTGTTGGGTTGATTTTGTCGATGTTATTGAAGATTTTGTACACTTGAATTAAATCTGCTCTCCTGTGTCTGTTTTCTAGTGTGCTGAAATGGAGTTTCTTTAATCTTTCCTCATAGGGCAGGTGTCTGAGATTTGAGATAAGTTTAGTCGTTCTTCTTTGTACTCCTTCTAACAGCTTGATGTCCTGTTTGAGGTGGGGTCTCCATACTTGGATGCAGTAGTCGAGATGAGGCCTGATTACTGAGTAGTGACTTGTAGAGCTGGATGATTATTTCCGGATTTCTATATCTGAAGGTACGTTTTACCATTCCAAGCTCTTAATTTGCTTTCTTGGTTGCTTCTGCACACTGCTTGGCGACTTTCAGGTCATCTTTAATCCATACACCCAGATCTTTTTCCTCTGATGTGCTGTCAAGTGTTTTTCCATTCATTTGGTATTCGTGTTTGGGATTGTTGTGACCAGTATGCATTACAGTACACTTGCTGACGTTGAAGGCCATTTTCCAAGTATTCGACCACTCTGTTGGAACATTTGCTTGCAAAATATTCAGGCAATATGTACATCGGAGACTGTTGGATGCTCACGAGTCTACCAAAACGAAACCTTGAACGCAGTGTTCCGGGAAGAAGAAGAGCCAAAGTCTAGATTAAATGGAAAAATGGTGTTACTCTTGTGCCACCTCGGGTGCCACTTTTACTTCGAAAGGGCAGGACACAAAACTTGTACTTTGGACCAAATCTTTGAATGGTCAGGGGTCATACGTCAATGAACTAATTTTCAAAAATTTCCTTCACCTGTTACTATGTGGGTGAATTGTTTATGATTATAAATTGGTGATGTGAACTCAGAACTTTTTATCCAGACATGTGAGTTTTTTACCTATACGTCTGCGTTTTTATGAATATTAATGGAGTAGAAATGTCTTGAAACAGAGGAGTCCTAGAATAAAGTGCACTATATTTTGTTTTCAGAAATAAAACGAACTTTTTGGGAAATAGATATTTCTATCTTTAATTTGTGCTACAGTATAGTAAAAATTATATTTAAAAAGAAGAAATTTAGTGTGAGGCGCACTCACAACTTCTTTTCAGAAAATCTGTTTTAAAGTATTTATGAATATAATTTGATAGAAAGATGTTCAATCAAAAGAATCTTACAGTGAAGTGCACTCGGAACTTTTTTTTCAGAAATGAAAACGGACCTTTTTGTTTGGAAATGTCTTTTTGCATCTATATTAGTCTATTTTGAAGTATTTATGAGTATAATTTAGTAAAACAGTTTTCAAACAAAAGATTGTTAGAGTGAGGCACAGTCAGAACTTTTTTCAAAACTGTATTTTTCTTTTCGCAAAGTCTGTATTGAATTACTTATGACGACAGTTTTATAGAACCGTCTTCCAACAGAAGAATCTTCAAATGTACTTACAACTGTTTTCAAAGCTGGAAACTAACTTTTTCGGGTATGTCTAGTTTAGTTAGTTTTTTTTTAATTATATTTCGCTATTTGGCAGACGAATGTTTTCCGGTTTAAGAGTCTATCCATTTGTTCATCCGTCACACTTTTTTGAAAGATTCCAATTAACTTCTTAACATCAATTTTGTAGAATTAAAGGCAAGGTTCACCCTGATATCAAGTTGGTTTTAATAAAAGCAGAACAATGAGAACTAAACAATTTTAATGAAAGTTTGGCGAAAATCCACCAAAAAGTAACGGAGTTATGAGGTTTCAAAATTTTAAATTTGTGACGTCACATGCGAGCAGCTCCCATATGTCATGTGATATAAATTCCATAAAAGTGTCATTTTCTCAGAAATTTGAAAATGATTTTACCTGTGCATTCAATATATTATCAGAAACATTTCATACATGCTTCTATATGAAAAAACCCCATTCAGTTATCATGAACCATTTAAAAAAATGGCAATTTATGGAATTCATATTACAGGACATATTGGGAGCTGCTCGCAAGTGACGTCACAGATTTAAAACTTTGAAACGTCATAACTCCAATATTCTTTGGTGGATTTTCACCAAACTTTCATCAATATGTTTCTCTCATTGTTCTGCTTTTATTAAAACCAACTTTATGTCAGGGTGAACCTTGCCTTTAACAGGTTAAACTTTGGTTAATAGGCGTAAGATCACTGAACTATAGGAGGCTGAGAAAAGTTATAAAAAAGAAACGCCTTTCACCATGACATGGACAGAATCTGAGACATCGGAGATCATTTTCTGTTAAAAGAAAATACTCATATAGTTGTGTATCTTTTTTTGAAAACTTTCTAGATTGTAACATGCTTTGCTTTCCAATTTAAGATATTGTATTTTACCATTCGTAGAGTAAGTTACAAGTCCTTATTGGTCTAATTTACGATTACGTTATATTTTGTCACCAAGCTATTTGTATACGTATGTAAATTTACATTATCTTCGAAGAAACAGTTCAGTTCATATTGCATATTCATTGGCATTAAACTTTTGAGTTATATGCATTGACAATAAATGTCTCATGTGTCAAATTCTTGTAAGTTATTTGTCTTTCCGAATCCTCAATACAATCTTCATTGATCTACAAACATACAATTCTTTTGTCTAGGTTTATCAATCTAACGTATATTCGTTGTGCACTGACCGCACTATTTGTTCATAGTGTAATGTTCCGCGACTTGCGAAACCTACTTGATTGCAGTTTTCTTGCTCTAAGCACTAGACCATCACACCGGGTACAATCACAAGTATTAGAGAGTTGAGCGAGCTGCATACTACAGAATGGCACGCCTAGGTACACAATTGTACGGGATGATGCGGAATCAAAATTCGTGCCCGTGTAAAGGCACCTTTACAGTTAACAACAGCGGGGAATCCTAGTGATATTTTTTCTTGGGTAACCCGCTTCGGGGTATAGTGCGTCGAAAACGTACCATTGCGCGACCCGCTGCGGGGTGAATATCAACAGTCAATATGTTATACACTGTGAATCTACATGTTAAAAGGCCATAAACTGTATACTTCTTTAAGGGTAAACTAATGCCGCTGCTGTAAGTAACAAAGTAATAAACTGGACACCAAGAAATCAGACAAGAAGTAGAGGGCGACAGAATAGGAGATGGAGAGACGACGCATATCGCGACGTAATTACTCAATGTGGCATTGCATGGCAGGGATTAGCTCAGGACAGAGTGAAGTGGAAAACTGGTGAAGAGGCCTTCCTCCTGCTGTGGAGCGAAATAGGCTGAAGGCAAGGCAAAGCAAGGCAAGGCAAGGCAAGGCAGTGCCGCTGCTGTACTGCCATAACTACAGTACCCTTGACTAAAGGCTGTTTTCATGTTGAACCGAACATTTGTTACGAGAATTTTGAATGAAACTAATAAAATAGAATAACTCTAAAATGGCTGAAATATGTTTTAATGGTTTCTCTGTCAAAATACAATTTATTTAAACAATGCACACACTAAACTGCTAAAGCACAAATACACAGTGGTACAAAAGCGATTTTGCGTCATTGCAGAAAAAAATCATATCTCAGGGCCGCTGACAAAAACCAAGTAAAATGAAGTAAAGTTTGATTTAACTGTGTGGTCATTTATGGGAATTGTTGTGTGTATGGACTGATAACTATGAAGTATTAGTTTTTTGACATTGATTTTTCCAGGGAGTGAAAATTGCTTCCTATCACAGAGATGGCATTTAAAACCACTTGAGCAAGATATACCATAATGAGGCAGTTTTGCAATAGAATATTATGACTGATTATGTCAAATGATTTGCAAAATCTTATAATACACCATTCATGCATGATGTATAGTCTGAACTCTGTTGGATAGGATTTAAGGAAACATCCACCCCCCCCCCCAAAAAAAAATCAAGAACCTACGCTCATGTACGGATAACTATCCAACTTTAATCGTATTGTCCAAAAATATATATTTACTCTGTCCGCATTTTTGATTTCACAAACGTGAGAAAAAAAATCGTTATAGCAAATCAAGGAATCTGAAATATTATTAAATATGCTAAATGGATTTACACTCTATTCAAGATTAAAGTAATCGAATCATCAACTGGTATGTTAATTTCTGAATAGTTAATTTGTCACGGAACCATTCTATATAAAGGTACATGTGCATAAGCCCTACGATGTTTGTTAAATCACAAGTTTACATTTATTAGCTTAGCTTACAGGCGACAGATATTTGAATAAAGGTTAATGTAAAAAAAAAAAAATGACACATTTTGCCTATGAGCTGCTAGTTAAATAAATGAATCGTCAGCGTAGCGACCTATTGTTCTCTCTAAGTCTTTTGTCTTAACATTATTCTCAATATGCCTCCCCCATCAGGCGTGGTTCTACGGGGGTGCTTTGGGGGCTTGAGCCCCTCAAAATTGCTCAAGGCCCCCCCCCCCAAAAAAAAAAAAATCGGACAAAAAATGCTTTACAATGAAAATATTAATAAACTGAAGCGATCTAGCAAACACTTAAATATTGATAGAAAAAAGATATATATATATTATTATTAAGTATGTATTTACCATGCCTAGAAAACATGTTTTTCTATGCGTATTTTGAAAAATTTTCTACCGTGGAGGGGGTATCCACATTCCTCCCGCTCGGTCACTTCATTCCCTTACAAGTATGACTACCCAATCCCTAATCTTGATAAAAATATACCATGGAACTATGTATTTACCATGCCTAGAAACCCGTCTTTTCAAAGCGTATATTTTCAAAAAGTTCCTACCGTGGGAGTATCCCCCCCCCCACACACCCTACCCCGCTCGGTCGTTTCCCTCCCTCGCAAGTCGGACTGCAATTACAATTTTTCACATACTTCCTGTACATCTTTTTGAAAATCTGACTACAATCCCTAAGAAAAATTTTTAGTAAATATACCTTTAAAATATGTATTTACAATCATGTCTTTTCTCTATGCGTACTTTCAAAAAGTTCCTAGGTGGGAGGGGATCCTCCTCCCCTACACGCTCCCCACACCTTCTGACTATATACTGACTTCCTGTATATCTTTTTGAAAAGCGACTACAATCTCTAAATTTGGAAAAATATACCATTAAAATATGTATTTACCAGGCCTAGAAACCCGTATTTTCTATGCGTATTTTCAAAAAGTTCCTACCGTGGGAGGGAGTATCCCCCGTTCGGTCGTTTCCCTCCCTCGCAAGTATGACTATACACCCTGGGGGCGGGGGTACTCACGTACATTGGGTATACGGAGATGTGCCGCTGGGAAGGGTGACTTTTTCAAGAAAAATCCTTAGACATGGGTCCCCTTTTCATCAAAAAGATCCTTAGACATGGGTCCCATTTTTTCAAATTTTAGGCGAGCTTTGCGCGCAAACACTCACAATTTACAAATTTTCGGTGCACTTCGCGCGCAATCATGCTATTTTCAAATTTCGCAAACATATGCAATTTTCAAGTTTTTGGCGCGCCAGAATTTTTCGAAACCCTTAGAAATGGGTGCCTATTTATACGGCAAAAGGACCCTTGCAGGTTTGGAGCACCCCGTCCGACTAAAATCTGAATAACCCCCCCCCCCCCCGGCTATACACACTTCCTGTACATCTTTTTTGAAAATCTAAGTATAATCTCTAATTTAAAAAAATATACCTTTAAAATATGTATCAACCAGGCCCAGAAACCCGTCTTTTCTATGCGTGAGTTCAAAAAGTTCCTACCGTGGAAGGGGGTATCCCCCTTCCCACACCCTCCCCCGCTCGGTCGTTTCCCACCCTCGCAAGTATGACTACCCAAATACAGGGTTTTTTTACATTCGTCCTGTACATCTTTTTGAAAATATGACTACAATCCCTAATAATTCTTTAAAAAATATACCTTTAAAATATGCATTTACCATTCCTAGAATCACATCTTTTCTGTGCGTATTTTTAAAAAGTTCCTACCGTGGAGGGGGGTATCCCCCCTCCCGCACCCTGCCCCCGTTCGGTCGCTTTGCTCCTTCCCATGTTTCCGTCAAGCCCCCCTGAAACTTTTGCTCTAGAACCGCGCCTGTCCCCCACCAAAAAGTACTGTATTTGCTAAAGTCAAACCAAGTTCTGAAAACTAGATAAAAACTACATAATTTGATTCATGAACCTCAGGTTTAAAAGTTTTCTATATACGAGAAAGTTCAAATCCAAATTCAAGTTTCTCAAGCAGGCTAAAATACAACATCCTTTTACTTTGTACAAGAGACCCCGCGCATGGAGTGTATACAGTCAATAACTTCACCCATTCTGATAACTCTTTACTTTGCAAACAAAACAAAGGCCAGACGTGTGAATTTATGCAAAATGTTTGATGCGGGTAAATTAACCATGATCTTGCAACTGTTACAAGAAACTATTTCCACGGTTTAATTTCACGTTTAAAACATAAAAAACATCAGCACGATATAATCTAACTCCATGGTTCTGGTTCCATTTCAAACTTCTCTGTCTTTAGCGGGGTTATGCAATGTTTTCAGGGAGCTAAATGTTTTTCCGAATTTGTTGTATATATAACATTTATTTAAGCCTTGCCAAAGACTTTGGGAAAAACGAAAAATATACAATCCTTTCTCATGTTTTATTTCAATAAGCGGAGACATGTACATGTATATTGTCAGAAATGAAGATCTTTTTCCATCCTATCTCAATTTCCTCATCAGGATCGAAACAAACCCGAGGTCACGGTATCGTCGAAATTTTTACATAATATTTGTTGTTTTCTGTTTGCTGTCTTCGAAGGAGTACCTGGAAGTGAGCGGGAACGGCGCCAGGGTAAAATTTTGGGAGGGGGCGACCTGTTCCTTGGCCAAACCACGGCCAAATAACGAAGCGACAAAAGAAGGGGTCCCTAATTGGGCCCGACAGAAACCTATTTCACTCCCATCCCATGGCTAAACAGACACCTGTCAAGGCCAAACAGCGAGGAGAGACTTAAAGAAAAACGGTCCTCGGGACCGAGAAGTATTATTCCACGGCCAAACCACGGCCGAAGGTGAACTGCTCCATGGTACAAAGTGATGTGAGGCGGGAAATCCCTTCTCCCGTCCCGTGGCGCCGCCCCTGGTTGTGACGTCATGTGCGGTGTGTTCCTGTACAGGATCCTCATCGTATCGCGTAGAAACATGTAAAACCAGGCCGGTACAATCGGTGTTGCTTTCATGTCTCCTTCTGAGAAAATTTTGTAATATCCCGAATTTATTTTGTTCCTTTTCATCAGGTCTGCAATATTAACACCTTCTTCAATAATCCTGCAATTCCGGATGGCTACAATAGCAACCAATCTTTTCACCACCTTATGACTCGTAACCGTTCTTCAAATCTTTACCCTTCTTCTCTAAATCAATCATCACAATGTTTATATTGAAATTTTCAAGCCAGTGCTTTAGTTTTTTTTCAGTAAGCATCTTCAAAAATAAGTTTGTGTGAGGAAAAGGTGGTTATCTCACTAAAAAAATTAAAAACAATGAAATTGACTTTTAATTACTTAATCTTTGTTTACCCACCAGATTGGTTTCTAAATCCCCGCTACAGTTTTGTTGGACTAGTTCAAAGTTGAATATAAGGTGTCTCCTCAGCACGTGTAAATGGACCATGTGCGAAAAAGAGTAGCTGTTTTATACCATCATCGTCACAGAAATCCTAAATAGTCTTTGAAATATCTGCGCTGGTTACAGTTATCATGTTTTCATTCTATTTCTACCACTTTATGCAGTGCTTTCGGTAAAACACCCTGGTATGGAATGCGATGCCTACGTATCACCCGTGCAGCGCGTTCTACCAGATTAAATTGTTGCAAAGACTCAATGAGCGTCAGTATTCCATCAGTTATTTCAGGGATCGGCGGTTGTGTTGTTGATGATAATATGTCCATGATGGTTTGACCTTTACGGTTCTTCTGTTTCAAGTCAAATCCGTATCGGATGCACAGTTCAAAGATGGCGAACACGAGTTCGCGGGCCTGATGGAGGAACGGGGATCTGGGAAAAAATGCATACGCGGATCCCCCAGTTACCATAGCAGAGGAGAAGTGCAGCGGTGATCTATGCATCCCAGAGTCCTTTGGTTCTACCGTCATAGCATCGACACTATCCCATTTGATGAGATGGCAAAACAAACGTTTGAAGGTAGGAAGAACATCAGGCGAACAATAATAAGGGGACGTTAAGCATGGATGCCAAAAAACTGCTTTAACCAAGATATAGATGAGGGAAGCCTCACTTTCAAAGATCATTTGGTGTCGGGTCATCGGATCTCCAGACGAGTTAAGCTTCTGGTCAACTCTCTGTCGACAGATCCATGTGGAGATCATTTTGTCCAAGATCGGAAGGATGGACTCCAACACTTCCTGTCTTCTGAAGAAGCAGATCACAGAGAATGATATGGCCATAAGACGGTCGAAAATGGAGGAATCTTCGAACACGGAACACGGTTGTGTTTCTCTTGTCAGGACATCCTCAGCTATCTGAAGAAATCGATGGATCTCTTCGAACGTCAGGTAACAATCTGGATTAGGTGACCCGTCATAGTCAAATATCAGGTCAAATAATTCTTCGATTCCTTTAAGTATTAGATTACAATCTGCAGTACTTGTATTTGCTTGCCGATTAACAACGTAACTCAATATTTCCATCGCCTTCTCCCATTGTCCATCATTAGCAAATGGGGTTGTCACATTCCAGCTTTCGGAAAAGACCAAATCGTTCGAGAGGTTCCTCTCTCTGATTAAAAAGCTTCTGCTGTACGAGCAAAACGATTGCCTCGTATCTTTTCTAAATCATATGCCGTGTTGCTTTCAGTGTAGTCATAAAATCCATATGCCGATACATACTTCTGTTTTGGATACACATCTTTCGGGTCTTTGAAGCGAAGTTCCATTGCTCTGCTCATCAAAAGGTAACTGGGAGACGACTCGTCATTAAAATAATGTACCTCCACAAGCAGGAAAATGGTTGCTGCGAGAAGTTCGAGAGCAGTTATCTTTTCAAGTTTGCGTATGGAGTCTAATGTTACAAAGTATTCAACAATCGCGACCCGACAACTTTCGACTGCTTGAAACAAAGGGTTAATACCCTGAGCATCAGGTTGCATTCTAGCATCGTAGTGTATGAGCGCCTTTAAGGCTGGTAATCGTTGAACCGATAGATCAGATCCCTCCCCCGCATAGCCGTATGACCCATATCCGTACGTAGAGGAATAATGGAGGACGGTTCGCCCTTTGTGGCACCTCAAGTTCGGATCTGCTTTCCGTTCTAATAAAGCCACGGTCAAATGCTCATCGTCACTTGCATGCATCAACAGGGTCATCCCATTGCTGTCCAACTCGTCACGTTGGTTCATCGATGTATTCTGAATCCAGTATCGACCGTGCCTCTTCAATGCTTTGCGTCCTCAAGTACCTACTCCTCGTTATTAGTTTTATGATAAACGAATCCCAGCTCTCTCGTACACACGTTGCCTTGACCGCCTCTCCGTTCGTACATTTGCTACTTTTATCGATATCTGTGGTTTCTAACTGGTTATCCGCCATTTTAAAGGAAATACGCATGCAGGTTCAAAACCTGTTAGAAAGGGAAATAAATGTAAATTCGTAACGATGTCAATTCCAGTGTATATATCCGTATCAATGGCATCCACCCAGAAATACAATGGTTGGTATGAATTTATGTTGGTTGACATGTCATGGTGAAATAACTAGAATGAATGATAAAGATAACGTACAAACTCAATCATATAGATGACGCGAATTGTTTTGATAGATTATTCACTATCTGTTTATCCTTTCTCCAGCAGAATGGTCTTACTCTGGGACTAATGATAATCTTATGCTACATGAAAAAATGACGAGTTCTATTAACATAATGAGAGGTGAATTATTATATTAATTAAAATTATTATATGAATTAAAATATTAGAAGGATCCTGGTTGTAAAAAACAAACAACATACAGCGCCCCTTGAATAGGACACAAAATGAAAAGATCGTACACATAATTAATACAATAGTACTAGGTGTTAAAAATAAAA
>JZLH01S0634064.1:17576-39924 GCA_001188425.1 Eucidaris tribuloides | reverse complement strand
ACTTTCACATTGGTTATAAAGGTAGGAACACCGCATTCTACAAGTGCAGTATGTTGTATGCTTTATGCGATTATGACCCAGGTTCGTGCATGTTCAAACTCTGAGAAACAGAAACCAACCCCCCAAAATTCCCCACAAGTTTATGATTTATGTGAACCAGTCTCAAGCATCAATTTCAAAAATTGTTTGGAGTGTACATTTCAGGTATTTTTTTTCCCCAGCATCTCCGGAGAGAGTAAAAACATGCCTCTCAAATTTGATATGTGATATAATCTAACAGTAATTTGTATGGAGAGTTGTGGAATGGAAAGGGCAAGCCTGACATTTGATAATCTGCTATTGAGGCATTGACAAAGGCAAAGTCTTTTCATCTGGAAAGAGAATTTTTGTCTGGGGAAAATAAGTTGGTGTGGGTGTACTTTTTATGGGTTTTGCAGCTAGGGAAAAATTGAGTTGTGCAGAAAACTGGCCTTTACAGTACAATTGTGTATGTCTGTGTGATTCTATGTGTGTAACACTGTATGTGCTGTATGTATGTTTGTTTTTGTGTGTTATGTGTATGTGTTTGTGTTTTTGTGTGTGAGTTATATGTGAGAGTTTGTGAAACTCTATCAACATGTATGTGTGTTGGGTATGTTTTACCACCAAATAGACATTAGACAACGGTTGGGCACCCCACCAACCCCATTTAAATTTGAATTTGAACTGCAGAGTAAAGTTGGCTTGGTCATTTCATGAAAAGTTTTGGTCTCTTACATGCTAGAGGATTGCAACCTTTGTGGACTTCTTAGCAGATCTGTGACTGCAGTACCTTAAAGGTATTGGCTAACATTTACCATAGTTAAAAAAATCTGAGCTACATGATTCCCCATGCTACCATTGTCTTTGATAAGGTCTAAAAATGACGCCCTGAAAAAATTGTATTTCAAAATGATTATTTAGTGATTTAAAAAAGTGAAAATCGTAAGTTGATTGGATTCATCTGCCCATTTTCTCTCATAGACTTACTGTGTATACACCTACACTATTTAAACTCGCCCCGAGTTTTAATTGTTTATTCATGCTTAACTTGCCATTGGCAGTGTAACTCTTCAAACTTTTTATTCTAGGGTGTTTACTTGTCCATCTGAACACTACTACATGTATGTAGTTCAGATATCAAAATTTGACAATTTTTTCAATTGAAGCTGCCACAATGTTAGGGCCTATCACTTTAAGCATCAAAAATTACACTTCAAAAAACAACATTGGTGTGTAGAAAACTGTCAATCCAAACATTGAGTTTATTTCATGAAACCAATTGGAACACAGTTTTTAGAAGACCCGTTGATCACCAGAGGCTGGAGTCCAGAGACCTATTTGCCTTGCTAAAGTGATTCAATATGCAGTCTTTGTGGGGCTGAAAGTGATCAGCGTTTGAATACATTATCAAGCGATGCACATCAGGCATATAAATAATCTATTCAGGAAATTTTGATTTATTAAGCATGTCACAGTAAGGTGTTAATTGTGGCAGTCGTGGATATGTACTCTGTAAATCATGCCGAAAAACGGCTCATGCTGTTTCAAAGAAGAAATAATTAAATATCATTATTACGAAATTATAGCATGTAGGACATGGGATTGGCGAGCGTGTTTTGGTCAAAAACTATTGGAGTATGGTTTCTGTGGTTTATTCACATTCTCCAATGGCCATGTTGTGATCAGGCCTGATCGCCCCAGTGTTGACAAGTAGGAAATCATTTCAATTAACTGGAACTGATAACAAGAATAACGTAATTCCGTCAATGCTATCGGAGTTGGATCTTGGGCTGATAATTTGAACTTGTATGTTTTCCACGTGTTCAGTCGCATCTCTCATTAGTGTTGGCCCCTCTTTTTGGTGAAGGTGTGCTTGAGATTTGGAAAAAAAAAAAAAAACAAAAAAAAAAAAATAAGTTTTGTACTGTGTAGATGACTTGCGCATTTCATCATGTAACATAACTGTCATGCATTCTTAGCGTCATTCAGGCAGAATAATAAATTCTGTAACTTTCTGTACACTACTGGTCTCAACTTTTAGCATTTCTTTCTATATATCCTAAGGCAGTATAGCAAAATGGTTTAGCTCAGTCTGGAGTGTGGACACTTTACTTGTGGCATGTAGGCCTACCGTGTAGAAGCTCACAGCTCAACTTCACTTCTGACCGGGGATTGAAGGTAACTTGAACTAACAGAGCAGTCTCGTCATACTTTAGATTAGTGCACTACCTGCTTGGCCTAAATATTTCAATTCTTGGTGATACATTATGTTCGAGTGGATGAGAGGGCGGAAGGAGGAGGAACGGGAGAAGGAGGGGGAAGGGGGAGAGGAGGGGGGAGAAGGGAGGAGGAGAAGGAAGGGGAGGAAAGGAGGGGAAGGGAAGGAGGGGAGGAGGAGTGGGGAGAAATGAGGAGGGAAAAGGAGGAGGGGAGAAGGAAGGAGGGGGAGTGGGGAGAAGGAGGGGGGAAGAAGGAGGAGGGGAGAAGGAGGAAGGGGAGGAAGAGGAAGGGGAGAAGGAGGAAGGGGATGAAGAGAGGAGAGAAAAGAAACAGAGACAGGAGGGGAGCGCAGAAGGAGTTGGGAGGAGGAGGAGGCGGGAGGAGGAGTGGGCCCGGAGAAGGAGGGAGGAGGAGAGGTCAGAGGAGAGGCGGAGTGGGGAGAAGGAAGGAGGGGAGGAGAGGAGGGGTAGGGAGGAGGAGAAGGAGAGGAGGAATCGAGACTGGGACGGAAAGGATGAAGGAGACGGAAGGGAGGAAGAGGGAGGGAAGGGAGGGAAGAGGAGGGGAGGAAGGACGGGAGAGGGGAGGGAGTGAGAAATTAGGGAGAAGGAGGGTAGTTAGAAGGAGAAGGAGGGAAGGGGAGAAGAGGACATGATGATGGTAATGTTGGTGATATGTGGTAGTGAATGATGACGGTGGTAATGATGAGAAACATTTACACGTATGATACAGCTCAACAGGAAGCTGTAGGCCCTATACATTTCCTCTCATGAAATAAGTGGGGGGGGGGGGGGGACAAAGTCAAAATAAAGTAATTGAATATAAGTAAACTGTAGGCCTACAATATTCAGGAATGTCTTTTCTCAAATTGTCAGTTTATCCACAGATGTCACTTGTAACCTTTATCAACATCATCAGTACAACTTTCTCCTCCCCTCCTTCATAATCAAATGGGTCAGTTTTATGTCCCCACAGCCTTAGTCTGGCTTCCAGATGCAAGAACTTCTCCTTTTTTGTCGAGAAATTAGGCCTACTATCATCAGTTAACTGTCTTGAACTAAGACTAGTTTTCTGAGCGACTGCCGTGCACTCCTACTCGGTGGGAGATAAAGTCGCAGGGTCTGGAATCGAGACTACCATAGCCTATGACTTGTCCCTACACTTCAAACCTACCTAACACTGGACTACACTGTGTCTATTCCACCATGAACATGACTTGTACAGTTACATGCACATACAGCATAATGTTGAATCTGATTCATCATACCCAAAACCTATCCAGCAGGCAAGAAGGCCCAGAAATGAACAATATAGGCAATTTTAATGGCTGACCTTGATATGACAATAGCAAATAGTTTACCTCACTGGTAGTGCTTCAATGAATAGTCGATGACCTTTGATGTTTACTAGCATGTTGCAAACAGGTACCAAAAGCGAGCTATGTGTGTACAGCTAACACAAGTTTTAATGTTTGGGACTGGTGGGTTAGTATTTTTTTTTTTTTTTTTTACTAGTACTGTACATGTACATGTACCTGTATTGTAATAGATAAAATTTACAAGGATGTTTCAGCCAACTAAAACTGGATTCCTATTTATGCAACTTAAATAGCTTGAGCAACTCTAACAGTGTAAAGAAGCAAGTTACATGTATTTTCATTGTATTGTGTCATATTACTAAAGAGATAAAGCCTTTATTCTTAAGGAATTTTGTCCCTCAGGTTAACCATTATTGTCATTGGATTGTGCAAAAATAAAATGTTGATGAACAACTTAAAATGCCTTTTTGTATCATTCAGTATCATTCTTAATCTCAAAAGTCAGTTTGTTGATAGAGTATGTGGTTGGCTTCATTGTATTATAAACAGTTCACAAGAAATAAATCAGCTCACTCCCTTTCATATGGACAGCGAAGTGGAGTTCTACCGAGTCCAGAAGGGTTTACTCCACTTTGGAGGGAACATCAAAATTATTGAAAATTCTGAGATTTTTTTTCGATCCGGATTTCAAAGCGGGAGTACTCAACCCACTCGGAGAAGAGGGGTTACAGGGCGAGTAACTCCGCAGCCGGAAGTGCAGTTCGCGCTAAAGGAATACCACAGTACTGGTTGATTACTTGCAGAACACATACAATCTTTGATATATCAACTGATTTCAAACCTTCTGTGAACAGATGGTATTGTAAAAATGTCACTATATACAGGAGAGAGTAGTGAGAAACACACAGAACATTTCGTTTTGGACATATCTGTTACCCAAACCCACTGCTGACAAAGTACTAACACAGAAAATCTATATTGTGGGACAATGTAATTGTTGCCATACACACTGCAGCAACGAGCCTACTCCGTCGGAGTACTCAAACTGCTAATTCCTCAACTTTTTATTGCATAGGAATTAATTATGTCCCATATCTATAATGCAATGTAATAATTTACTCGTCAGCTGAGAAATAGTGGAAATTCAGTGAAATTTGATGAAAAGATTTTCACATCATCACCATCTACTGTGATTCTGTTTAACTCAGTTAATCTCGCTGCGTGTTTTACATTTCCTGTCCCAACGTCACCAAGTCGAGTTTAGTTGTAGGGAGTTAAACTCCCAGGGGATTTGATTTTGTTTCTGTAGCGTTGTTCGAATCCCGGCGGGGGGGGGGGGGCACTCACTTACAAAAGTGAAATACCTATGTGCCGCCCCCGAAATCGAAAACGGGCGGCTTCTGGAACTGGGCTTGAGCAAAATGGGGGTCTCTGAACTTGGAGTAAGCTCAGAAAACGCGAAAATGCTATGCTCTGGGAAACTGCCACCGCGGCGATATTGCCGAAAGCAATGGCTCTGGTTGGAGGCTGATCGAAAAAGTCAGTAAGCGGAAAGGCAAATTTGGGGGTCTTGGCAACTATGGAAAAATTCAAAATTTTGCACTTAGTAAATGTGATGCTAGTGGAACCGGGAAATTTGGGTCTGAAAATGGGGTCGCAAAGCGGCACGTCCCCGTACCATCCAATAATTTGTGATAGTGCCCCCCCCCCCGCCCCGCGCCCAGTTGATGGTTCGAACGTTTGGTTCTAGATTTTTTGACGTACCATCTACCATAGAACTTATCTAAACTCCAACACCAAGGTCGTTGAACTGATGACTTATTTGAAGGTCATATCCCGTATTTTCTAACATACTTTTGTTACTCAGATCCACACAATCTGTCTGCAAGGGGACTCAACTATTGAGCAGTCAAAGTGTGTAGGTCTACAGACCAATGTAATAACCGGATTGATTGCGAAAATTGCTGCGAACGCTGTTGAGGAAATTTTGGCACGAGTCACTGCGGCGAACTCGATGTAAACCATGAACGACGACTGCGGATACACCGCTGCGGTGCTTGCAGTATGAAAGGGGTGTAAAGTCGCGCGGGAGTAGGCGGGAACGGTGGCCGGCAATGCCCAGTCCGCGAGTACACGGATCAACTCCAACCCGAGTTACTTCCGCGAGCTACTTCGCTCACCTACTTGAAAGGGTATAAGTTAAAATTTCTGAATAAATTGTTGGCAAGTTTTAACAATGGGATAGCAAAGCAAGTCTTCAAACACACAGAAACATACATGTACACACACACATGCAGGCACGCATGTACACACGCTCATACACACACACACACACACACACACACACACACACACATACACACACACACACACACACACATACACACACACACACACACACACACACACACACACACACACACACACACACACACACACACACACACACACACACACACACACACACACACACACACACACATACACACACACACACACAGAATGTATATTTGGTCTGACTATGGTCTCAAATGACATCACTCGTAATATTTATACAGTATATTTCTCAGTAAACATTCTGTAAACAGAGTAAACATTACTGGAAATATAATATATATTAATTAATGAGTCATACATGTAGATCTGCATTCCTGAAATCATTGCAACATGTCTGTTTGGTAATACTCCCTCTCTGATTACTCTGAAATGGTGCTCTAATTGACCACAGTTTATCAAAGGGGATTACCCCTTTGGTTGCTGGCTTCCTTTACAGTAAAGCCTCCATTTCTCCATGATACGGAAAACGGAGAAAAATCATGGAAATTGAAAGTCAGAAAGTGTAATGCGGAAAATGGGAAATCTAGAAATGCTGAAGTAATAACTTTAAAATTGGTAGTAAATTACAAAATAGAAAAATATTAAAATGTCTAAATCATTTTTTAACTAAATAATACCAAATGTTACCAAGCATTACAGTAACTTTAATGACCCTAGCAAGCCCCTCTGCAGGCCCCTCTACTGACCGTCTTTCTCACTACCATGAGTCTGACTAGGGCTTCTCCATTTAACTGAGGCTAATCAAGCTACAATCCTTAAAATTTTGTGTTTGCATGTAAAATAGCTCGAATTTGTGTTGCAATCATGCAAGTATTAGGTAATATGTGGTATTAATACGTGATTTTGAGTAACACAGAAAATGGAAAGTTTGAAAAACAGAATTTTGATTTTGTGAAATGGAAAAATGGAGGCCTTACTTTACAGTAGTAGTCTTGCTTCCAGACATTTAAATGAACACATCCATACTACTGGGGAAGTTACTGTTATCACTCAATTGCCTTGAAGTAAGACTAGTCTGTTGTTTGTCAGGCTATTTTTTCATATTTGGTAGAATTTAGAAAAGGTTGCAGGGTGTGAAATTGAGACTAAATAGTGATTGACACCATCATCATCTTAATTTGATGTCAATGTTCATATACATGGGAGTTCTGGTCAATGATTGGTAAATCTTGTATCATAATTTGCCATTTCCTTGGTAACATGTTAAAAGTGTAAAAATTACCTCAAAGTTCACAAACATTGTAAAATACATAATCAACAGGCATATTGTTGTCATTGAGCTGGCATTGCAATGCGCATGCACAATTAAGCTTGTCCCACATTATACATGTACAGTAGGCCTATATCAGGGCTTGACACTAGCACTTGCCCGCTTGCCCGGGGCAAGTAAAATTTCATGTGGGGCAAGTAAAAACTCAAAATGTTAAACTTTACTTGCCCGATTGGGCAAGTAAAATTTTGATCATGAAATGAGCAAAATATGTCCATAAACAACAAAACTATGTCAAAAATTTTGTGTTCAGGTCTATTTCAACATTATTTAGTTCATTGTATTTAATTTTATGAACTCAACTTCATAAAACACACCTATTGCAACCCCCAGAATTAAAATAATAAATGTCCAATACTACAAAAAGCCTTATTTTTTAAATTTAGTGAGAAATCATTTTTAATGTTTTTGTTTATTGTTTATTGGGCAAGTAAATCTTTCATTCGGGCAAGTATAAAATCTGAAAATGATAATTTCACTTGCCCGACGGGCAAGCAGGCAAAAAAGTTAGTGTGGAGCCCTGCCTATATGCAATTTCTGTGTAAATACTTTTCAGCATGATAATCTGCGTAGAGATTTTGTTGTAAAAGTGAGTGTTCTGCTGTCATTCTTAACTATTCTCTACTAAAGTGTCATTTCCAGACGTACCAACTATTACCAGTAATCAATGATTTTTAAACACTTTCTGTTTCTGTTCAAATTACTGTGTATGTTGTTCTGCAATACTCTCATTAATCTTGACATTAAATGTTTTATCTTTTATTTTTCTTTCTTTATCTTTTCAGAAAACTGCCAAAGCCAAAGAACTTTATGAACAAGTATGCTACTCCCTGGATGTAATAGAGAAAGACTACTTTGGTCTGAGTTACATGGATACACAACAGATCCAGGTATGGTGCGAAAGAAAAAAGGTTGCATGGAATTCCCCCCCTTTTTTTTTGATTGGATGAATGGAGGTTAGAATGTAAGTAAGTAAAATTTGAAGTCATCTAGCTGTAGTTGGATGGTTATCCTCCAAAAACTGGGTTGACAGGTCTCAAAAAAAGTTGAACATAACCAGATATTTTGTATTTTTCAGATTTGTAGGAGAAAAGATATATATGGTACCCAGTTTGGAGTCCTAAGCTACACACTCAACACCAAAAATATGTTTAAAAGTTTATTCATTGGTTCAGATGTTCTGTCTACCAGTGACCAAGTGGACTGTCCCCCGCCCCTCCCCCCCCCAAAAAAAAAAAATGATCCATTAATCATTCTGATCCCAAATATTGGTTAATTTCTTGGAGTTTTCATATTTGTTGAAAATTTATTATTCAGAATAAGACTTTTGGCACCAATGACAGCTGTTTCTAGCCACTAAACCCATGTTCTGAACTATAAAATAAAACCCAGGCTTGTGCTACATGTACATGTAGCTCTTGTTTACTGCACTGTCCATGTAATGCAATTCTCAAACATGAGAAGCACAGTTGAACAAAATTAATGTATTAAAGTGAATCTTGAAATATGGTATCATAAAGTCATTCTTGAACGATAGTTAATTGATTACTGTTTTCAAAGTCATGATTTGTCCCTTTAAAGATATAAATTGCATGTAGGCTGGCCTACAGTATTTGACCTGTTAGTATTGAGAACCGAGCCCCCATGAGACTGTAGTACAACAGGGTACTTGCCCAGTGTCAGTAGTAATACAGAAATCTTGCTCGTTCTACTTCACCCTGAATTTGGTGTCGAGTCCAGTTTTAATTGAACCCTGCTTGTTTATTTTGGACGATGGTCAAGCTATTATCTTGACCTTTTGGTCAGAATGATCCGTGTATGGCCAGCAATTTGTCATTACTGGGAGGGGTTATTGAAACACCCCACCCTTTGTTTGTCCATATTGATCAGGAAGTTTTTTATTAGTTCCATATTCTTCCCTGTGGCCTTTTTGGGGGTTGAAGGGGGTGAGGGAAGTTTCGTACATGTATATATTGTCTATGGTCAGAGAAATTGTTATAGATGGCAAAAGATTTTTTACTTAGGCTGACCCCCTGAAAAGAGAAGTCCAAGTGCTGCCCCTTAAGACTTGCAGAAAGGTCTTCGAGCAAAAAGCCATTGAATTGTCATTGGGCTTGTTGTATAAGTCACCTTTTTGGGGACCTTGTAATATTGAATTGGTGCCCCACATTTCCGCCCTTTCAAATTGGAAAAAAAAAATCAGAGTTTATTAGATTGAAATGACAAAAAGATCTGAGTGATAAAATGAGAAAAGGTGTTAAAATTAGTTACTACCATTGATCTTGAATGCCTTTGCAGATTGTTAATATTTTCCACAATTTGTATGGTGGTGAGAGGACCAAATGCAGTGATATTTACTCCAAAAATGACAGAAATATTACCTGCAATTCAATATAAAAAAATACCCAAATCAATTTTGCTTGTCATGTAATGCTTTACAAACTTGGTTACAGCATGGAGGTCTCTTGTACAGTACTTCCATGTTTACAAAGAGCACTGCTACATGTTACTACATGTATAATAATGAAAAAATAAATGTAATCTGGAGGCCTACATGTAATTCAATCGTGTCTACTCCAAGCGATTGTTAAAGTAATAGGCTAACATTGTGGAGCTTCAATTTAAAAAATTGTCAAAGTTTGATATCTGAACTACATAGTAGTGTTCATATGGACAAATAAACACCCTAGAATAAAAAAGTTTGGAAAGTTACACTGCCAATGGCGAGTTATGCATGAATAAACAATTAAAACTCGGGGCGAGTTTAAATAGCGTAGGTGTACACACAGTAAGTCTTACGATTTTCACTTTTTTAAAGCACTAAATAATCATTTTGAAATACAACTTTTTCAGGGCATCATTTTTAGACCTATCAAAGACAATGGAAGCATGGGAAATCATGTAGCTGAGATTTTTTTAAAGGCACTGTATAACAGTGTTTCCAGTTTATAAAAATCTGAGCTGCATGATTTCCCATGCTACCAGTGTCTCTGACATGGTTTAAAAATGAAGCCTGAAAAAATTGCAGTTTAAAACGATCAGTAAGTGCTTTAAAAACAGTACAAATCATTGAGAGACCATTCCAGCTTTCCCCCATAGACTGCTGTGTTGCAGAATTTCCTATCGCCCGACAGGAAATTAATGTGCCAATTTGAATCTGCACATATTGTACTAGTGACAGCATAACTGTCCAAACTTTTGTGTTCTAAGATGAAGTTATTTGTCCATTCAAACACTGTCAGATATGTCAGATAGCACAGTTTGACAATTTTTTAAACGGGTCATCCACAGTGTTATATAGCGTCTTTAACTGTGGTAAATGTTAGCCAATACCTTTAAATTGTTCAGTATAAAGGAACTGCACTTTTAGTCATAACAAATTTAGATATCAGTAATTCATGTTTGAATAACTTTGACACATTGATCAAATTGTGGGTAACTCTACTGACAGAACCATACCCCAGGGCTCGACACTAGCACTTGTCCGCTTGCCCAAGCAAGTAAAATTTCATGTCGGGCAAGTAAAATTTCTATCATGAAATGATCAAAACATGTCCAAAACTCTTACCAAAAACCAAAAATATGTCTAAATTTTGTGTTCAGTTAACTACTGAACTTCATCTATCATTTTGTTCACATAAGTAATTTTATGAATCTGT
This sequence comes from Eucidaris tribuloides, assembly GCA_001188425.1. Lineage (NCBI taxonomy): Eukaryota > Metazoa > Echinodermata > Echinoidea > Cidaroida > Cidaridae > Eucidaris > Eucidaris tribuloides. The sequence goes on along the minus strand of JZLH01S0634064.1, from coordinate 29,099 downwards.
GAATTCATAAATCATATTTTGCAACCCCCAGAATGTAAATAACAAACTTGCAATGCTACAAAAAGACCTTATTGGTTAAAATTAGTGAGAAATCATTTTTAATGTTTATTATTATTATTTATTTTCAAGCAAGTAAATTTCTTATTCGGGCAAGTAAAAATCTGAAAGTGATAATTTCACTTGCCCAAAGGGCAAGTATGAAAAAAAGTTAGTGTGGAGCCCTGCATACCCATAACAATGCCATATCAAAGTATGGAATTTGATGGCTTAAGAAATCTGAACTCAGCTCATGTTCACTTTCACTTGGCAGTATTTAATGTACATTCCATGTGTCATGATACAGCCCAATTACAACCCTAGCAACCTTTACGCAGTTGTCAACGTCACACACGTCACAGTATGCTGTGACACAGTGTGGCACCTGCACCTACCATGTATGGGAGATCAGCTGACATGCCAGTGACCTTGGCTATCAAAAGGTCAACACCAGGTTGGCGTTCGAAAGGTCAAAAAGTCACACAGTAGGAAAATCTGGCTGTTCAGAGAAAAAAAAAATTGGTTTCATAACCATGACATTGCAACAGCTGCCACTGACAGTAAAATGCATGGGATCTACTTTGTGAATACATGAAATGTACATACATACACACTGCATACCCGCCAACCAGTACGATTTTCTAGCGCAGTTCTGCTCTTATTACAATTATTAGGCAGTACGATAAACAATAAAAAGGTTGCGTAATGAAAAAAAAATAAAATTAGAGTGCGAATGAGAAAAATATTTGAAACAGCTAGACAAAAGTTTTCTTATGAGAAAAAAACATGAATAAAACATACTTTTTGTTCCATCACTTCACCAGTGAATGTAAACACATCATTTCCATTACAATTGGGGCATTGTATTAAAATCACCACAGTAACCAAGGCATTTGTTTCATTTATTTTGGTCATTCATGTTCTATTCTTATTATAATCTATGTTTTTGCTGTTGAAGGCACCGCCTAGTATTAGTAACTGTAATAAGGACAAAACTGCCCTCGAAAAATCGTACTGGTTGACAGGTATGCACAGTGGTAGGCCTACGGAGTCAGTGAAGAACATACATGTATTGAATTTATTACATATATACTACATTTATGATTGGGTTACTTTTGTCAGTTTTGTATTTTCATAGGGGAAAATTGCACTTGTCAAATTTTTGCAGGGGTCTAATCATTTGTGGCAGACAGGGATTCTTGTTTATTAGAGTTTTTCTTCTCTGTGTTTTGTTTTATCACTCCAAGGTAACACCTTTTCATCTATAAGATACTTTACATAATTTCATTACGGAAATATCTTTTAACCCGTTGGAGACGATTTGATTTCACTATAACACGCATTTTCCATAGACCCTAACACGAGTTACATGTAACTCGTACTTGGTCTCCAATGGTTTAATCTTATTATGCATTGACCCTTAACAGTCATCAAAAAGTGCATTCATCATCACATCAACCTCTCTTTTTTCGAGAAGTCATCCATGCTGTCAGTTAGAGAAACTGGCAAGAGCTGCCAACTTGAAGAATCCTCCATAACAAGAACCAACTAAAACTTTGAAACTTAATAAATCTGGATTTATTGAGCCAAATTTCAACCAACAGCCGAATATTTTCCTTCTCTCAGTGTTATACATTTCCGAACGCAGAATGCAGATAGATATCTGAGTATCACTCCCTCTTTCTAAGAGCAAAATAAGACCTGAAGCATCTGCACAGCTGATGTTGATTGATTTTAGATGTGAATTACATTGACTTCTTTTTGTACTTTTCTCCACAATTTCACAGCACTGGCTTGACCCAACAAAAACAATCAAGAAACAGGTGCAAAGTAAGTACATGTACATCTTTGGGTTTTTTTTCCACTTTCCTTTTTTCTATAAATAACTTTGAACCTGAGACTAGTACTTTTTGTAGTGTTTTTTTTTGTCACTTTCTATGTGTTGTATAAATAAATGAGAACTGAAGATAATAGTAAGATAGAGCAAATTTGTAATAAAAGACAAGGCTACATGTAGGAAACAAAAGTGGTTAGAGTGGATGAACAAGAGAACCCAATGAAGAAATCCTCAATAATTAGTGGGTTAGTGACAACACTAGGTTGATTCAAGAGTGTAAGGTCAACTTTACCTTTGGTAATAACTTGTGACACATATCTAACCACAGTTAAAGCCGCAAGTTTAGTTTGGGGATTTTTTGTTATTTGAAAGCTTTATGGCCGCCAATGTCATAACCCTGCATATAAAGGATTCTGAAGTCTTTTAGTTTTTTTTAACTTAATTAATGAAAAATCTCGTGGGAAACACCCCCAAAATTTACATTATAGCATCTAAAGGGTTGGAAAAGGCTTGAAGGTTACATGTGTTATACCTCATTCGGAAAGAGCAGAACGCAGCTCTTTCAGATGAGGTATGCTACTGCATATAACATTTTTAACCCTTTGGATGCTGTAATGTAAAATATGTCAAAAAAAAGTTATATGAGTTATACCTCAATCATGAAAGAGGAGTCTGCGCCTATTCAGATGAGTATAACACATGTAACTTAAATCTTATTAACTCCTAAGATAGCATAATGTACAAATTTTGGGGCGTGTTTCACACGAGATTTTTCATAATAATTATAAAAAAACTACAGACATTAGAACTATATTGCAGGTTATGACTTTGGGGCATAAACTTTCAAATAACAAAAAATCCCCAAAACTAAACTTGGCTTTAAAAAGTGTTTTCTGTTTTAATAAATAAGATGAAGAGAAAGAAAAATGTGGTTTGCTTAACCCTTGCTCATAAGAATTTTACCAACTCTGAAAGTTTCTAACCATCAGTTATTGTTTTTTATGTAACTGATATTTTATGTAGGAATCTACAAATGTCCATTTTAGCTGGCTTTGAAGATGAGATACGAGATATATCCCATCACTAGGTCTATATGATATCATACACATGTTAAAGCAAAAATCAAACTGTCTTTAACGGGTTAATGTTAACACCTCAATATTTTAGTTGTGATATTGCTTACACTGAAGCAGAAATGAGAGTATGTTCCAAGAATCCTCATAGTACACACAGATATGAGAGTTGAAAGAGTTGAACAGTAACATAGAGATTAAGTGACGGTATCTGTATCTTTTCATGAAGTTTTTCTTATTCACATGTGTGCTAGAAGATAAACTGATTGTGATTATTTTACCTCTTTTAATTTATTTGTCAATATCTGTACATCATGAATGATACTGTGCATGAATATTAACTGCTTTTATCATTTTCATTCTCAGTCGGTCCTCCATACACACTGCGATTCAAGGTCAAATTTTATTCCTCAGAACCAAACAACTTACATGAAGAACTCACAAGGTAAGTTACTCGCATTTCTTTATTTTTGAACTTTTGTAACTTCTGAAACCAAGACAATATTGTATACATTTGAAGTTGCCACTACACTAAAAAAAATGCTCAATGTGATATTGTTCAAAAACTCTTGGCACTAATCATAAGTAGATTATTGAGAGTTCCAGGGAATTACACAACAAGGTGCAGATAATATGCACTGATGTTTTGTGGTTTTGTTGGTGTTTTGTCAGTGATACATTCCTTCATGTGGTTTAGTTGAATAGATCATCATGTCAATGACACCTTGCAAACAAGATCACATCTTCTTGAATATAATAAAAAAAAATCATGTTTTCTTAAATAGGGGAAAAAAAGATTGTGTCTTCTCAAAAAACATGTCTCTCTTGAATCATGAACAAAACTTCGCAAAAGTTTGCATCATGCGGTGTACAGCCACCTTTATATGAAATGATAACTTTGTTTACAAATTCTATAATAAGGAACAGTGAGGTAATTGTAAGAAGACCATTAATGAAAAAAAATGCTCATTGGATTAAACCACCATCAAAATTAGGTTTTCAGAACTTTATTGTTCAAAATTAAATTTGTTCTCCCCTTGTCTTGCTTTAGAATGTTTCAAAATTTATCATATTCTTGTAATGAATTTGTAATTGTGTAATTTTGATTTTATTATCTTGTGTTCTATATTCTTTGATTCACAGGTATCTCTTCTTTCTGCAATTAAAGGAAGATATCAGGACAGGAAGACTAGAGGTTCCATACGATACAGCAGTGGAGCTTTGTGCTTTAGCCGTTCAGTGTATGTATTTGACAGCAGTACAAATTAATTAATACACAGACAAACAACAGATCACTATCTATACAATGAGTTTAATTTCTGAGTTATTTTGAATTATGATATATGTGTCAGTCTTGTTGCAACAAACCCCAAGTTAAAGTCCACAATAAGAGTACAAAAAATTAATTAAGACTAAGAGTAAAAATATAATTTTATCAGTGACTTTGGTTTATCAGGGTTTTGAACTGTTAATAAAAATGTGTGTTCTGGGGAGAACATACTGTTCTCAATGTTGGGTGAGAGGCAGACATGTTTATTGCTGCAATATAAGGCAAGATTTGACATGATTTGATTAGATTTGGTAAGATACCTAGTCTTAATGAAAGTGGCTGCTAATAAATTTTGCATGAAACCCTCTTGTATCATAAGAAATGTATATTATTTTGTTCAAACATATATTATTTTTATTTTTTTATTTTTTATTTTTTTGGGGGGGGGGTCGGGGTATGTGATTGCAAAGGTACGGTACAACCTGACTCAACGCATGAACGGTATTAGCCTTGACTTATAAAGAGACATTTTCACATGATCATTACGTCATCTAATTGCTAATCTTGCAAGTTTATAATTCACCAAAAGTGAAAGAGTACATAGAAGGGAATCTCACATGTGCTTTTTTCAATCACATGAATTCGTTAAGCCAAGGAAAAGATTTATTAAAATCACCGAACACACCATTGACCTCGTTCTCACGTAATGCCTCTGACACAGTAATCTGTCGTTTCACATGCATGTAGATTACATGTTACTGGTATCTGTTTCCATGGCGATTAATTCTTTCTGTGAACAGGAACTGAGCAAAATGATAGCCTATCCCATTCATGGAACTGATCACAAAGAAAATATGAAACTTGTTAGGAGCCACATGACTACATACATGTGCAATGTAGAAAAGAGTTCTACACAGCAGATTATGGTGGAATTGAGAGTTCCAAAATTGTAGTGTTAAAGTATAGCTTAGAGAAATTGTCTTTTTTTTTTTACCATTTACCAAAATGTTATACTCCTTTAATACTGTATAGTAGTGAATATCTAGTACAGTGTAATCAATGAGTAAAATATTGAGCCAAGTGTCTGTGCACAAATCTGATTTTATTGGATGATGTGCTGTACTTTGTCTTTCAGTTTAAAATCTTTTGCAGGTATTTGAATATTTTTAGACTTCCAGGGAGTTCATTATTTTTTTTTAATGTGCACTTGACTTGTACACTAATCATGATGTGGCAAGTTTGAGAGTTTTAATCAGCAGTGTTTTTTTGTTTTTGTTTTTTTGAAATCACATGAAAATGTCAAATGTCACTCATCTGGCTGTGAAGTGCTATTTCCTTAGAAACTCTGTTAATTTTTTTTTTTTTTTTTTTACTATCAAGATCAACAAAATACAATTTCTGAATCTGAAATCAGTTTCCAAAGTTGATACGTTTGGTAATCCGATACACTACAACATAAAAATTGCCCTGTGTGTACCGGTTCTCAAATTTTATCTGGGTACATTGCATTCTTGGAGAAATTGACAAGTAATGCTGAATATGTACTTAACTGGTATGTGCATTTAATGTAGATAAATTCCTTTGTGTACAGCTGAATTAGGTGACTATGACCCTGATGAACATGGCCCAGAGTTGGTGTCAGAATTCCGATTTGTGCCTGAACAGAGTGAACAGATGGAACTGGACACCACTGAGAAGTTCAAAACATTGGGGTAAGAAGAATGAATGCTATCAGATCCATAATGGAGATAAGATTCTGCTTATATGTTGACATTTTCTGTGCATTATGGCACAGAATGATAGCTAATGATTAACTCATTGGAGACTTAGTATGAGATACTTCTGGCTGCAGTCTATAAAAATACTGCAAAATCAAATCGTCTCCAACTGATTTGATTATGTATCATTTTTAATGACTTCTATTCCTCCTTACAGTTAAACCTTAGTTGTATTCCAATTACAGTAGACTTGATATAACAAAATTCTTGGGACCAGTAAGATTACCATGTTTTATGGAAATTTTGTTGTTTCAATGTTGCAAAAGTAGTAAAATATGAAGAAAATTTCAATTTTGGGACAGGAACAATTTGTTTTGACAAGATTTTGTTACGTTAGTGTTCTTTATAATGAGAGTCCACTGTAATTTGCTATTTCTGATATAGCCTTGGACTGTTGCTCACAATCTGCACAGAACATAAATTCAGTTACAAAAAAATTGTGTTTAAATAAGTTTGAATGGAATATTATACAACAAAGGTCAATTAATTTGCCAAAAATCCATGTATTTAACTTTCCCAGCTTCAGACATACGTGTATAGGAGGATGCACTATGAAAAATCCATTTGAGTCAGCCAATTTATTATCCATCTCAATCAAGTCGTCCTGACAACAAATTTGATGTTGCGACTTTTTGATATCATCTGCCTCCTCCCTAACATTCCTGAAATACCAAACACATTCCAACATCTGCTTTTGTGGTGGGTTTTGCTCCTAAGCCTGCATTGAGTGAATGGCTGGTCAAATTGTAATCATTGTGTCGAGTGTCAGGTCCCATGAAGATGCGTTGGTATTGATGGTGAGATGGAGGAAGAGGATGAGCAGTGAGATAGAGATGATGATGATATGGTGGATGATAGGGATATCATTACATTAATAGTAAATGTATAATTGATACCAGTGTTGTGGAATAGGATGATCATGACATTGATGGCCAAGACAACAACTATAAATATGATGATGATGATGATGATGATGATGATGATGATGATGATTTTGATGATGATGATGATGATGATGATGATGATGATGATGATTTGATGATGATGATTTGATGATGATGATAATGATGATGATGATGATGATGATGATGATGATGATGATGATGATGGTGGTGGTGATGATGTGATTATTATCAGGAATAGATAAACTTAGCTATTATAGTGAATATGATACAGAGAGTGTGTAAATAGTGTAACAACAAGGAGGGAGGGAGTGATGATGATGATGATGATGATGATGGTGGTGGTGGTGGTGGTGGTGGTGGTGGTGGTGGTGGTGGTGGTGGTGGTGGTGGTGGTGGTGGTGGTGGTGGTGGTGGTGATGGTGATGATGATGTTGTTATGATGATGTTATGATGATAGTGGTGGGGTGATAAAAACGTGAAGGGATGTTGTTATGATGATAGTGGTTGGGGTGGTGAAAATGTAAAAGAGTCATTTTATAAATGTAGGAGACGTACAATTCTTTCTATGATTCATTGTTTTTTGAAATATCATGATGGTTCATCTTCTTTCGTCTCAATTCTCCTTTGTTCTTTCTTGCCCCTCATCAGCATTTCCGCCTCCCCATACTCTATACTTTGATCAACTTTGATTATTTGCATCCCGAGCCATTCACATCCACCTCATTGTCTGTACAGCATTCCATCCTCATCTTCCATCTGGATTCCATTCTCATTGTCTCACTCATCTCCTCCCTTAAACATACAGTGCTTGGTTTATTCAATAAAACGTCGAACAATGTCTCCAATGTGGATAATATCCCAAACAAAAACCAAATTCCCTATATATTATGGAGTAAATATTATCTTTCAGAAGGTAAAGCATGTTTACTTGAGAATCGAATGAAAGTTAAACTGCATTGGTGAAATATTCACAAAATTAAACTTTTGATCCAATTGCAAAGTGAAAATACATGTAGGTAAAATTATTTACCTCCAAATTTTCGACTGACCACTTCAGTCTTCTTCAGGGATATGACCCGTCCGATCACTTTGCAATTGGATCAAAAGTTTAATTTTGTGAATGTTTACTTGAGATTGAGTCAACAGTGACCTGACATCATCATGTACATTCCTCCACCCTCTCTTGCTGCATCCTCTATTCTTGTCTTCAAGTCCAAGCACATCTGCCTTGAATCAATCACATTTTGAAGACTTTCATGAAATACTGATAACATTCCTGTGTCATTCTTTACATTTTTGTAGCATACACAGTGTTTCATCTTTACCATTCATAAGTCTCAATAACCAAGCTGAATTCTTTTTATGTTAATAATATTATTTTAGAAATACTTACATACAATGTATTGGTATTGGTAGTTTAATGCTTATCGTACAAACATGCATACATTTGTTACTTCACTATAAACATTAATTTTGATCAGTTTGCAATTCAAATGTTAGGACTTATGTACATTTGTTATCTCACTTTAAAAAAGAAAAAAAGCTAAATGGTTACTTGCTTTAGATATCAAGCCAATATAGTCATAGTGGCACTCTACACATATGTGTTAAAAAAAATCAGAAGTTTGAATATGTAATTAAATTATGTCTTCTGGGTGATTGCTATTAGAGTGCTATAAATTAATTTGTAATGGAAATCAACCTTCACTGAGCTTTCAGTGATTACAGGATTATGGGATTAAAGGATTTAAGTAATTGACCTTGTGAAAGCTGGACGGATTAGTTAAATTTGGTTTGGGTTTGACATCTAGGACGAGGAGGGGTTAGCAACCCAGGAGGTAACTAGCGATGAAGTGGTGTGCCCCTGTAATTAACTGGTGATCTACAGTGTGCATGTTAGAATATTGATTGAATGAAATAGACTTGCGCCAAAGCATACTTTGCATACATTTGTGTTGGTAACAGAGCTGTGCGTATTTACATAGTACACTAGACTGTGTACTGTTCAGATACACATGAACAAATTTACACATAATGTACACATAGATAACCCACATTCCCGGCCGGTTTGTGTTACATGAATGTGCACTGCTATTTGCACTTTTCAGAGCCTCGAAGATCTTCAAATTTTCAAAACAACAACATAACATTGAAAGCAGACCAGAATCCGTATATTTGTTCAATATTTCTAACAATATTATGCGCTTCATGCATGCATGAAACATCTAATTGTGGTTAGGATAAGGGTTTTTTCCTGGTGTGAGCCTTGTGGTCGCGACAGCAGCGCTGAAACATTTGGCATACCGACACCTATCAATGTTGGTGTATTTGTTTCCACGGTGTCATGCCAAAAGGCTTTGTTGGGTTGCCGAGAGTCGGCCAGAGAATGCCAGAGTTTATTTTGAGGTGATGGGGATCAGTCAGAAATATGTCCGCAGTGGCATGAGTAGAAAAATATTAAAAGTCTTTTGGGGGGAGGGGGATGGAAGGGTTGTAGAGATCTGCATGTTTATTGGTTGTATTTGTCTAGTTTGTTAACCCATTGCATTCTCATAAAGCCAAATTTGTCATTAATCTTACATAAAGTATAGTTGTCAAAGGAACATCAGAAAACAACATCAAACCTATCAACAATTGTTCAGAATGGCATATTGTGATTTTCAAATGATCTGAGCAGATCACTGTTTACAGAATATATAGGCCTACAATATTACCTATTGCAAAAATGCCAGGGGCCCCACCCCTTCCCTACAACATTTTAATTTTTATTAATTTGTCAAAACAGGAAGAATGTTGGGGCTTTAGTGGATGATATACATTACTGTATCTATATTTAATGAGCAAAATCCATAATAACTCATTGTTATTGACTATACATTATACAGATGTACTCTCTCGGCCACTGTTACACAAACGCACATATATGTACAAATGCACAAGCAGAGATGACAGTTACGACTACTTGCGTTCCTCGAAAACGAAAATGGTATGGTACTGGCACTAATATCCATTATGCTGTAGTTAATCAAATTTGTTAGACTGGGGAAAGATGCACAAGGTTGCATACCTGCATGGCCTGTTTATACAACCACTGATATTTTTATGAGTGTGTCATAGAATGGGATCCTCAAGTACAGAGGAATATGGTAAGCAATCTTGCCTCTGATGTGATAACCTCAAGAAACTAGGACAGGTTATCCCTGATAGTTTCCTGAAATGTCTGATATTTTCCTCTCTGCCTGTGAGAGCCTTCTGATTTGAAATAATTTCACTGTCAAAACAAGGTGGTGGATGATATTTTTGTGCAATGTTATGATGTGAGCAGGCAAATACTGCCCACAAGTACATGCATACCTTTGTTTAACCCCATAATACTTGGCTATACTGCAGGTACATGCATCTCCTTAAAGAAATCTATCAAGTACAGGTAAACATGATGTTTGTGGATCTTGATCCCATTTACATGTAAATATTTTTCTTAATAGTGTCTCGATGCTTTTGTTAAAAGCCTATGTTGACAGTAAACCAAGTGATTATTTGGAATTTTGTCCAACACACTCAATAGAATAGTCTCTAGGACAGTCATACTGTATTCATGTATTACACATTTATTCAAACTTTTGATGTATGATGTAAAGTGTACAAGACCAAAATGAGTTTTAAAGTGATAGGCTAACATTGTGGAGTTTCAATTTAAAAAATTGTCAAATTTTGATATTTGAACTACATAGTAGTGTTCATATGGACAAATAAACACCCTAGAATAAAAAAGTTTGGAAAGTTACACTGCCAATGGCAAGTTATGCATGAATAAACAATTAAAACTCTGGCGAGTTTAAATAGCCTAGTGTACACACAGTAAGTCTATGGGAGAAAATGGGCAGGTGAATCCGATCAACTTACGATTTTCACTTTTTTAAAGCATTAAATAATCATTTTGCAATACAATTTTTTCAGGGCGACATTTTTAGACCTTATCAAAGACAATGGTAGCATAAGGAATCATGTAGCTCAGATTTTTTTTAACTGTGGTAAAATGTTAGCCAATACTTAACAGATAAGGCAGTTTATATGGGTTAAAGTTAAATTCATGCATTTTATAGAATTAAAGTCTGGCGAGGGTGGCCTTTCCATATTCTGCTTTGACTGTAGACTCATAAAGGCCCACTGTCAAGGGTCAACTCAACCACCAAGAGGATGAGAACTAGTCTTCAGATATAGGCACATACTGACAAATATGAAATGTTGCAATGCCATAATCTACAGATAGCAGGAGGAAAACAAATGCTCTATTTTACCACACCACCAGGATTTTTCTGTTACATTATGGGAAGCATTAGTGCCTCAATTTTAAAATTAGAGTCTAAAGAGGGCAGTTTTCCATTCTGTCATGACAGTGGGCCTTTACCTCAGGAAAATTTACCTCAGGAAAATGCCAGTGTGGAAAGCCAACATTTAGTTGAATACAGGGACAAAATATCCATGATCTTACTCTGTTCTCCATGTTTTTGAGGTATGATAGAAAAGCCCATAAAATTGTATTCACAACCTGTTTTGAAAAGTTCCAAAGATAACAAGTATAAATACATACATGTATGTACAGTATGTGATACAGGTCTCCTAC
>JZLH01S0634064.1:0-17551 GCA_001188425.1 Eucidaris tribuloides | reverse complement strand
ATTTACGCGCGTGCAACCTATAGTCTACAGAAAGCAGGAGGAAAACAAATGCTCTCTTTTACCACACCACCAGGATTTTTCTGTTACATTATGGGAAGCACTAGTGCCTCAATTTTAAAATTAGAGTCTAAAGAGGGCAGTTTTCCATTCTGTCATGACAGGGAGCCTTTAATACCTCAGGAAAATGCCAGTGTGGAAAGCCAACATTTAGTTGAATACAGGGACAAAATATCCATGATAATCTTACTCTATTCTCCATGTTTATGAGGTATGATAGAAAAGCCCATAAAATTGTATTCACAACCTGTTTTGAAAAGTTCCAAAGATAACAAGTATAAATACATATGTACAGTATGTGATACAGGTCTCCTATGTGTGCATTCATCTGAACACAATCCAGCGAATTTTGTCATTAGGTACTCCCCCAGGTGATAATAAATATTACTGCTTCTGCCACTGAAATCATTTTCAATTAATAAGCTGTTATTGAAGCATAACTTCATGCACTATGACCATATCACTATGTGCAGTGATGGAAGAAAATCTAATTAATAAAAAATCTAGACTTAACGATGACAGGGCTTTTTTCTCTCCCCAGGTATAATAATGAAGTTTTATTGTTATGTGAAGATTGAGTACCAGTATTTATCAATTTTGAAGGCTATTTATAGTTTTGAATATGTACATTGCAGGATTGCAGTCATAAGTATGACAAACAGATGGTACATGTAGGTACAGTGTATGTGTATGTCAACAATGTAAAGGAATCATTTTGACATAATATATTGTACTGCCTATAATTTTCTCTTGAATCACAATGAAACTATACATGTTGTAAATATGTCCATTCTTTAAGATCAATGTGCATTTGTACCTGTACATGTGTGAAAAAAAAAGTAGTACAGTGAACGGAATTATTTCCTTTTCCATGAGAATAAAAACATTTCCCGTTGGTGGAAATTCCATGCACAAAGATTGTGTCCTTGTTTTGCACAATGTGCCTGTTGTGCCAAAAATGAGATCATCGGGTTTATTATTCAAAATATAAAGATTGATATAAATTTCACAATTTACCATAAAGACAAAACATAAGTTTTCATAAAAATGAAGTCCGAATAAATTCTAATTGAATGAAAATAATGGATAACTCATAAGCTCTTAACATGAAAACTAAATGTATGTGGTAAATAAATTATGCATGCATGAAGTGCATTCAGATAATGGTATTCTAAACAACAAAAGTGTACCATAGGCTATAGGACATTACTGAAAGAGTGGTTTGGGCCTATGAAATGACTGTGCCGTATGTGTGACCTGATCTGGCAAATCCCAGGCGCTTGGTGGCAGATATCAAAATCCAGATTATTGCACTACATGTGAAAGAACATTCTACAAGCTACATTTTGATACATAATTCACAAAAATCAAACAATTGGTATAAGGAAAGTTATGACAATTTCATTTCTTTATTTTGTGTAGTCTTCAATGGGTGTTTTGTTCCTTTGAAGGCAGTTTCTGTATAAAATTTGAATTACGTTGGATTTTGCTAGATTGCCAGATTGAGTCTCATACCGTATTCTTAAGAATCACCTTATACATGTACTACATCAAGAATGCTGAATACTAAGAGGACTGACCCCTAATAAACCAGGCAACAAACGAGCAGGACGCTCTACAGTGAACTATAGGGACAGATTGCAGGAGTTAATTGTGCGTTGCTGGGCAGACATCAATACGTCTGAGAAAAATAAAAGATTTCATGGGTAGAAAGGGTCTTGTTGATTTAACCTGGTAGATGGGAAGGTGTGCTTGATAAATAGAACTTGACAGTAACCAGATTACGTTTCAGACACTACGCGGTGAACTTTGACCCCTCGTTGGAGAATAACAGGTTGGAATAAGGCAACATATACTGTACTCGCATTACGTTCATGCTGTACCTGAACACTGCATGAAACTTGACATTATGTACATGATGTACATACATGTACATGTAGGCATGCTTGGTGCAATGAACAAGCTTGTTGTTTTGGTCCCTTGAACATTTAATACTCCGGATACATGTATGTCACAGGTGAATTGTTCTGAAAGCAAAGATGTATGTTTATTTGTGTTGAGGCAATAAAGTGAAATTAAACTTGGCATTAAATTGATTGAGAAATATGACAGCTAATAGATCAAGGATTTATGTGAATTTGATCTCCTATGAAACTATCCTCTGCTCCTACATAATTTGCTTTTCACATTTTAAAGGGATTCATTTTAAATGTTCGCCTGTCTGACTGCTCCTCAAAGTTTGCCAGTTTACTCTTGTACCCAAACATATTTCAACTCCAGTATCAATATAGAGATTTAGCAAAGGTGTTCAAGTCTATTTTTCTCAGTTTTACAGAGATATTAAAAGTATGGTATGTTTATTTGAAAATGACCAGCTGATTAGTGATTAGGCTATCTAAAATTGATGAAAAAATGTAAATAATTGGAATAAAAGCATTTTATTGATATTCAAGCATTTTATTAGTACTACATTTTATTAAAAGAAGAATATACTCTAAATTATTTATGCATCAACCTTTAACTTTAAATCTTTTGAAGACTCAAACACTGTTTATTTTCCTCAGGGAGTGCTTTTTTTTCAGTGTGGGAATATACAGTACGTTGTAACAAGATCAGAATCATATATAGTTTTCATATTGACCAAAACCTGCTTGTGTCCACATGACATGGACTACATACCATCAATAGTCTGACAATGTACATTCACACTTGGATCAGGAATGTAGTAGGTGGGTGACAGATGGTAGAGCCCAACGATCAATACTAATGAGCCCTGTTTACACTCGCCATCCAGTGTGGGTTTAGGAGCTGTCCTATAGTAAACCATTACGGGTTTGTGTGGAGTTTTCACCTGCTTTGAAATCCTACCAAGGAACTATTGCATTGAATTTGCATCAAGACTGAGATTCCTTTCGCTTCAAGTTCAGACTTTGAGCACTGAGATGAATTACATACTTGTAGGCCTACATGTTTCGTAAAGTTTCACTAAAATATTGTGTATTACAATTATACTAAATTGATGATAGCCATGTCAGTGTGGCATGTTACATAATAATTTCAATCATTTTTCTTGAGTTTGATTGCTATATTTAAAGGGATTTATAAAAAATGCAAAATGTGTTTAACTCTTAACGTGTCAGAGGATTAAGACCTCTACAGACTTTATGTGTGTAATTTGGTGCAGATCTACAACTTTGGTATGTTAAGAGTTAAGCCCTGGTGAATTTAGTGTGTGATTGCATACATGTACATGCTGTGGGTATGCCACTTTAAAGTATACTCATATTCCAGTACATGTAATCTGAAGAAACACAGTACCCAATGACGACATTATGATTTCAATATAACCCCCATCTCCATAGACCCCAGCCTGAAATATCTTGTTCTTAGTATCCAATGGGTTAATGTTTGTACAGGTCAACATGGAATTAACAAGACAGATTCTTTTGACAACAAATGTAATTTTAATCAACTAACCTAGTCAGTTTCAACAATGAAATTTCAACAATGGAGGTTCATTTTGACCCAGTAAGGCAGTATGAATCGTCTGCAGCTATTTATTCACCATATTCAAACGGGGCAACAGAGCATGAAATTTGGACCATATGATCATCACCAGTATGAATAAAATGGGGTTCCCCAATACATTCCACAAACAACTTATCAATGCAACTGAGTTTGTGTAGGTGTAATACTGAATTCTACATAAACTGTTTGTGCAGTACCATGCCAAAATTGCTCTGAGCTTATATCCAACAGCCCAAATAAATCATTGATACGAGTTATTGAATAGTGAGAATATATAATTGAATATGTGTGTGGTGTAAGTAAATTTCGTTAGCCTGATCATGATAGGTAGAAAGTACTGCAGAACTTTGTTGCTTCTCTATGTTCACAATTAATCAGGAAGAAGGGCTTACTTTCAACACATGGTTTAAACTGTAGTCTATGCAAAGCTAATCGTGTCAAGGTTGATAAAGCAAAATATAAAGTTAGATTATGAACAGTGAGTACACGCTTCATGCTAATAGTAATACCCCCTTCTGTCCATTCCCCCCCCCCCTTAAAAAACACAGACAAACAAATAAGTCTTGTTTTCATTAGGTGCTTTTCCACAAAGAGTAATGTACATGTATGTAATAATGAAAAAAAAGTAGAAGAAATAGAAATGGACCAGAAAAAGTGTTTCCTTGTACTTCTCCAGCAGAGCTCTAGGTGACCTCAGTATCACTCTCTCCCCTCCCCCCCCCCCAAAAAAAAGAGAAAGAAAATCATGGCATTGCCACTGGTATATAATCAAGGGAGGTGATGCTTGTTAATTGTCTGATGAACAACGTTTGGACTTTGGTGTTAACAATATTTATTTTGACCATAATTGTTACATGTACATGTACTGCTAGTTGAATTGCAATATCAGTTTTGTAGCATTTCATGTTGACATAACATGTAGGTTAGAAACAAGAAATAGTAAAACTAAATAATGTGGGCTGCATGTCTAATGTTTACCGAGTTTCACCCCACTCGTTTCTTCACTGTTTCAAGTGTTTGCTCAAGTCTGTTTTTTGCTGCTCAATGAAGGGCAACTGAAGCCATGTCAATATGTCAGGGGATATTAATGTTTACTCAGAGAATTGTTTGGCTTCATATCTCATGTAATGAATATGATTACGACACTGCTTACAACGTATTTCAGTCTTGTAATGGCCAGTAAAGTTCACTGATCCGGTTTGAGAAGCTTTTGTAGGTCTTGCTGTCCAGAACGTGCGTGTGTCTGTGTGTATTAGTGTTTGTTTCTGTGTTCAGGGGGTGTGTGGGGGCATTTTTGTAGTTTAACGTGTTGCACATAACTTATCAGAAAACCCAAAATTAAGTAGGCCTATGTCAAACAATATATATTAGCTAAAACATCATTCTTAATCATTCGTACAAATCTTCTTCACTCCTCATCCTGGGTGCTCAAAATTAGTGATTAGGATGTGATGGTAAAATTCATAAAGCGTTTGGTGAATTCACACCATTTGAATTTGAACTATGAAACCAGCCTGACTGTCGGACACACATTCATGTATCATCTTGTGAAAATGAAAACTTGCTGATTATAGTTTTCGTGGTTTACTCGCCACCTGTACACACACAACATGAGCAAACAGTCCGTTTTTTTTTTGATGATTCACTGTGTATGTTGCAAAAACTAAAGGTAAACATGACATGATGTGTGACTCACAAATTTTCAACACGATATGTTTGTGACATCTTTCTTGAGCGTGAATAGGTTTTAGCAAAAACAATTGTGTGTCAAAAAAAAAATGTAATCTTTAAACTCTGCCACCAAGTTTGAGAGTAGTGTAGGCCTATCATATGTTTAGCATTAACAGATTAAAGGCATTGTATAACAATGTTTCCAGTTTGAAAAATCTGAGCTGCATGATTCCCCATGCTACTAGTGTCTCTGATACAGTCTAAAAATGAAGCCCTGAAAAAAATTGCAGTTTGAAACGATCATTAAGTGCTTTAAAAAATGAAAGTCATTGTGAGACTATTCCAGCTTTCCCCCATAGACTGCTGTGTTGCAGAATTTCCTTTCGGCCAAGAATAATTAATGTGCCAATTTGTATCTGCACATAATGTACTAGTAACAGCATAACTGTCCAAACTTTTGTGTTCTAGGATGTTTATTTGTCCATTCAAACACTGTCAGATATGTCAGATAGCAAAGTTCGACGAATTTTTTAAAACCGGGTCTTCCACAGTGTTATATAGCATCTTTAAAACATGAGCAGTGCTTCAAGAACATTGTATTAGGTGTCAAGTACTCTTTTCTACTTTGTGTTTAACATAAATTTGTTAGTCTGTCAATTGATATATAGCAAATCTGTGCTTTTTTTAAAGCAAATAAAACTCTTAGACCTGCTAGTATATTCAATGTCAATCAAAACTCAATAGAATGGAGATAAAGTTACCACATAAATTCAGACAATCTAATTTTATATACTGGTGCTTGAAGCTGCCACAAATTGATGTGTACTGGAGTAAACATGGTATCAAAAATATCCTGACCTTTTAGTGAAAGGGTAGGATGTATGTATGTGGGGAGATGCTTTGTGTGTGGATGGGGTTTGTTTGTGTGTACATGTATTGCATGTGTATGTGTATGTTTGTGTGTATGTGTATTTGAGTGTCTGTTATTGGGTGTATGTGTGTTTGTGCGTGTGCGTGTGTTTTTGTGTGTGTGTGTGTTTGTGTACGTGTGCACGCGCGTACACGTGCGTGTGATGTGCGTGTATGTGTGTGTGTGTGTGCGCGCATGTGTGTGTGGTGTATGTGTGTGTATTTGTATGTTTGTGTGTATGTGTGTGTGTATACATGTATGTGCCTGTCTGTATGTGTTGTCTATGTGTACATGGTCATGTATCTAGAAGTGTGTGTGTGTTTATTTTGTGTCTTTTTACTTGTTTGATGTTTATTAGAAATTTTGATAAATTCAGTGAAAGATCTGCCTATTTTTTTGATGGTGCCCAAGGTTGCACTGGTGAATAACAAAGTTTGTGTTATTTGTTTCAAATAAATTGGCAAGGACAACTTAATTATCCATTGCACACATAGTCA
Organism: Eucidaris tribuloides; assembly: GCA_001188425.1. Classification (NCBI taxonomy): domain Eukaryota; kingdom Metazoa; phylum Echinodermata; class Echinoidea; order Cidaroida; family Cidaridae; genus Eucidaris; species Eucidaris tribuloides. Next base: position 10,888 of record JZLH01S0634064.1, on the reverse strand, counting down.
CCCAACTGCACTTTGCAAATAGTTATTTTGATAGACAACCATTAACATGTTTGCCTTGTTTGTTCATGAGGAAAGTTATGCAATTTCAAAACGATTTAACAGTTCATTTTATTTTGTTGTTATTTGTTTCAGTGGAATGAATCCAGCTCAGGCAGAAATGAATTACCTGAACAAGGCCAAGTGGTTGGAAATGTATGGTGTTGATCTCCATGACGTACAGGTAACAATTCAGAGAATAGTTGTCAGTAACATATTGATAAGTTTAAGCAACTGCTAACTGTGAAGATTCAAAACCATTTTAAATTTTAAGGCTATATTAAATGTTTTATGTTGTTTTGCTGGAGAAACATGCTCCCTTTATTCTAAGTTATTACACAGATATGTTGGTACAGTTACAGATTTTAAAGGCATCATATATTTCCATAGGATTCCCCTTTGCTACTAATGTCTTTAATAAGGTCTAAAAATAAAGCCCTGAAACATTACTATTCAAAATGATCATGAAGTGTTTTAAAAAAAGGTAAAAATCAATGTGATACCATTCAAGTTACCCCCCATAAACTGCTGTGTTGCAAAAATTTCATCGGCCAAGAATAATATATTCATGTGCCAATTTTTATGTGTACATATTTTACAAGTGACAGCATTACTGCCTGAACTTTTGTATTCTAGGGTGTTTATTTGTCCATTCAAACACTGTCAGATAGCAAAGTTTGTCAAATTCTTAAACGGGTCTTCCACGATGTTACTGTATATAGTGTCTTGAAGTAATTACATTGTTGTTCAAATATTCAACAGGTGATCAATGGGTGCGAAGCAAAAATAATATCTACCATGAACATTAGTGTGTTGGCACTAATCAGGGAACAATAGTTTCTTTTTTTGGAACGAGCTTTCAAACATCGAAGAGTAATTGATAACCGCCCAATTTTCATGGAAAGTAACCAGTTTGGAAGTTACTGGAATAATACAGAACTAGTACGTAACTATCGAGCTACTGCTGAACTCCCCCTCCCCTTCATTCACTTTCATCACCCAGGCATTCATATTTTTAGCAGTGGAAATATTTTTTGTTGTGTACTTGAGAAGAAAAAAAAGTTTATCTGAAGGTTACATCAAATTAGAGCTTTCAAGCAGAAACAGCTGTTTTGTGAATGGATGGGATATTTGTTTACCATCCTATGTTGAGTGAGTATTAGTAGTAGTGCCAGGAATTATCTTGGTTAAGGAATTTATTTAGTTTTTGTTCCACTGCCAGATTGGAATAAGAGTTGAGCTTAAAGCACTTTAATGGCGTACAGGTGAAAAGTTATCATAGAGTGACGATCTTATTATGGAAAGCAGTTTGTTTCAAATTTATATGTCACAACACAAAAAGTTCAGAATTCAGTGAGATACAGTATGTGAATGATGTATGAAAACAAAATCATACATTCTCTACATTAAAGGGTTATTAATCAACATGTGACTTTGGCATGAATAGCTTTCTATAGTAAATATATATAAATTAAGCCTTGAAATTGAGCCTTGCAGCCATGGCCTTTCAAGTTGGAAAGCCAAGAATTTATGTCATTCAGCAAAATATTAAAACAGGTGATCAAAGTGTTAAGGAAACAGAAATTTTGGCTCTCATTCAATTTCAAAAAAAAATTTTCTGCTTGTTGTATGCATTCTTTGTACCATTTGTTTATTGCCTAACTTTGTGATGATGATGATGAAATAGATTAGGAAGTGGGGGGGGGGGGGATACAGGGGCATGTGCCCCAGCAGAAAGAGTAGAAACAAATGAGGGTAAAAGTAAAAGGGACACGATGATGTAAGTGAAAGGCACAGGAAAAAACTAACATTGAAGGAAGAATAGCTCTAAAATGGCTCTGATGTTAGCACCCTACATCCATTGTTGTGTCCACCACCGACCAGTACCCCCCCCCCCAAAAAAAAACGGAAGAACAAATTCAAAATTATCTTGGAACCATCACTGTGACTGACCACCTGATACGTTTCATATTCTTTCTTTCTTCCTTCCTACACAGGGCCGAGATGGCAATCGTTATCAACTGGGCCTGACGCCGACCGGAATATTGGTCTTTGAGGGGGAGACCAAAATTGGCCTCTTCTTCTGGCCCAAAGTGACTCGGTTGGACTTCAAAGGAAAGCGCCTCCACTTGGTGGTTGTTGAAGATGATGAGCATGTGAGAACTGTCACTTTTTGACCTTCAAAAAGAATAATTTTTAGTACTTATTCACTATTGTGTTGACATCAGAAGTCAAGTTGAAGATTTTCTTGAGTTGTACACTGTAACCTTTTGGTCTTCTCAGATTTTATGCACTTGAAGAAAAAAACTCATAAAACTGTAGTGTTCAAAATTTAGGATTCATACATCTTGTAAAGTAACAGGTCAGCCAGTATTGGGTCTGGATCTGTCTGGAGTCCAGCATTGTAACTGCAAGGCACAATAAGTCCAGGTCCAATAGGGTCTGGCTTAGTGCAAACTGTCAGGCCAGTATTGGTGGCTCACCATAGATAGCTGTGTATCATTACATTGATGTTCAAGAGAAACCCTTGACAATGTACATGTACATGTATCGTACATGTGGTTTTCCTTCTCTTGCAAATAGCTGAGCCAAAGTGATGCTGTTTGCATTTGAATTTTTCTAACATCAGTACATTAATGATTTCTTGCACAGTGTAGCAAGATCAGATAAATGTGTCATTCTCAGACCATCGTACAAGAATGACAGGAAAATATAATTCTTTTTGAAAATCTGTATTTTTCAGGGCAATGAGCAGCAGCACACATTTGTCTTCCGGCAAGAGTCCTCCAAGGCCTGCAAACACCTGTGGAAGTGTGCCGTGGAGCACCATGCCTTCTTCAGACTGAGGGGACCAATAAAACCCCAGCAGGGCCGACAGGGATTTATCCGTATGGGATCAAGGTTCCGTTACAGGTAATCTTAATCCAAGTTTGTCCCCAATAACGAAGATAGCCAGATTTACCTCACTTGTGCAGCAATCACTCTTACACGTCTCAGCATCTCACTCGATTCAGGGTGTCCTCCTTTCTCAAACCAACCCTCTTGAGGTCCTAAACCTAAAAAATAAAACTATGATCTGACACCATTTCATACAGGTTGTGTATAGTTTAGGGTTACGACAATGTGTTGTGCGTTGTGTGTCTTATCTTTGCTAGGGTGAAAACACCCTGTATCTCCAAAATGTTAAAGCCACGGGCTAACATTGACCACAGTTGAAAAAAATGTGAGTTACCTAATCCTCCACACTCCATGTGTCTTTAATAAGGTCTAAAAATGAAGCCCTGAAAAAATTGTATTTCAGAATGATTATTTAGTGCTTTAAAAAAGGGAAATTGTAAGTTGACTGGATTCAACTGCCCATTTCCTCCCATTGACTTACTGTGTGTAGATCTAGGCTATTTTGTACTTGGCCCGAGTACTAAATGTTTATTCATTCATATCTTGCCAGTGGCAGCATGAATTTTCAAACTTTTGTATTCTATGGTGTTTATTTGTCCATTCAAACACTATGTAGCTTAGATCATAAAGTTTGACAATTTTTTTAATTTGAAGCTCCACAATGTTAGCCTGTGTCTTTAAATGTTCAGGAGAGCATTAAAAAAAGGTAACATTAACTAATGAAATTGCCTTCTTTTTACCTAGCCATACTGGCTTTTTCTTTTGAGTTTGAAATCTGAGATTAAGACTAAAGAATATCTTGATTCCTTACAAGACTACATTTAAATCTAATTTCCACCCAAAATTTACATTTGAAGTTTTGTAACCCTGTTTTTCATTATTCACCTTGATTAAATGCCCCCAACCACCAAAAATAACAACAAATACAAACAACATTATCTTTAACCTCAAGAGTTTCCCACAAAGGATAAATGAATTAAATCCACAGGGGCTTCAAGATATGAGAAATTAGATGGAAGTTTGGATTGAAAGCATGAGTTATAACAACAGATGATTTAAAAATTGAGGAAATAATACATAAATTTAATAAAAATTGTTTTGAAACAGAAGTCAGTTGGAACACCGTTATGACTGCAAATTGTGCTGAAACTACTAATGATAACTCTTGGATGGCCATGAAATACATAATCACCCCAAGGAAAGGAAATGAATTCATAACAAGGCCTTGTGTGTTTGAAATATCTGAACTGATAATTCACTAAAAAGTTGGCATGTGAATGTGAATTTGTTGACAGCCATGTAGGAATTTTGTACACATGCCAATTGGGGCATAACATTGGTGTGCTTGTTAATGGCTTTAATTAGAATGTGGGCATATACATGGTACTATTGAAACACAGTGACATAGCATAACAAGTAAGACTTTGGCGTCTAAATCACTGAAAACATAAATGACTAAGCTTTAAGTATTTTGAAAAAATGTTAAATATTCAGGAGAGCCAAGAAACATGACTGCCTTAACACTTTGGGTGCTATCGGCGCACTGGCTCGCCCATGTGTAACACCAATGAGGTACTATCGGCGCACCGGTTCGCCGAGAAGACAATCAGTTCCATACCTTATGATTCGAATGACAAACGTCACTGAAGTTCCTTCAATGATATTCATTGTAAAATTAAGACACATTGAACCAAATAAATGAGGTTATATGTCTTGTCTCAATAGCATTTGAATTTTCACAGAATATCATATATTTTTTGAAGTTAATATGCATAAGTCCTAAACAATTCAGTCCCTGGTTAACACACCTGGATTTCTAGCCCAGCACCCAAAGTGTTAAAGATGCTATATAACACTGTGAAAGACCCGTTTAAAAAATTGTCGAACTTTGCTATCTGACATATCTGACAGTGTTTGAATGGACAAATAAACATCCTAGAACACAAAAGTTTTGACAGTTATGCTGCCACTAGTGCAATATGTGCAAATACAAATTGACACATGAATCAATCTCGGCCGATAGGAAATTCTGCAACACAGCAGTCTATGGGGGAAACCTAAAATGGTCTCTCAATGATTTTCACTTTTTTAAAGCACTTAATGATCGTTTTAAACTGCCATTTTTTCAGGGCTTCATTTTCAGACCGTATCAGAGACACTGGTAGCATGGGGAATCATGGAGCTCAGATTTTTAAACTGGAAACATTGTTATACAATGCCTTTAACATAATAACAAATAGGATAGTTTTACCTGGTGACAGTGGTCCTATTTATAAGATTTCAAATATTGGATTTGGACAAAACCAAATCCAATTTCTTATCTACAAGATTACGTGAAAAACCTCATTTTCACCAATAACTGAGATTGAAGGTTTTGTCACCTCAGGAACATTATGCTGCTTTGAATGAAAAACTTGGTATTACTAAGATATTTGTGGAATTGAAATGAAAAATACAGCAAGAAAATAAAAAGCATTTCTGTTAAGAAAAATGCCCTTCATTTGAAGACAAAAGTTGCCCAGTCATCATTTATAGAGGGCGCTTAACACAATTTTGTGATAATCAATGATTCAGAGCCACAGCGGTTCACAAGTCTGGGTGAAATTTTCTTGAAATACTGTAAAAGTGGATATTTTTGCGTAATTAATTTTTGGCCCAAGTTTGCCCATTTTCTTTACTGCGTACATTAAGACGCCATGTTGAGGTAAACAGGTCGATCATCGCTAGCTATACATGTAGTTAATAGTGCGGCTAGAGGCTATAGCTATATGTAGCAAGGCTCCATATAGAAGCGCACGAAGTGTGTTGTACGCGCGCATACGGCGGGAAAATTGCTGTTCTGTTCGCAACACTTCCGGGTTTTCAATTCGATCGCAAAGTCAGCACGATATGCGATATCGATACTATCAATAGCAATACAAAGAAAAAAAAAGTAGAGTCGGGGATATTTTTAGGGTCGGGCGGGTTACGCCAATACAACAATTTCTTTTTTGAGGCCTTACTCATAACACCAATATGTTCCATGTAACTTTCATTTCCAGTGGTAGGACAGAGTTTCAGACGGCCAAGGCTAACAAGTCCAGACGGTCCATGCAGTTTGAGAGAAGACCCAGTCAGAGATTCTCAAGGAGGCCTTCCTACGCACAGAAGAAAGGTGAGGAGGAAGATTGGTGGAGGCTAGGGGAGGGAGGGGGGATCGATGGAGGCTAGGGGAGGGAGGGGCAGATTGGTGGAAGCTAGGGGTGGGAGGGGCAGATTGGTGAAGGCTAGGGGTGGGAGGGTAAGATTGGTGGAGGCTAGGTGGTGGAGGGCAGATTGGTGGAGGCTAGGGGAGAGAGGGGCAGATTGGTGGAGGCTAGGGGTGGGAGGGGGAAGATTGGTGGAGGCTAGGGGTGGGAGGGGGAAGATTGGTGGAGGCTAGGGGTGGGAAGGGGAGATTGGTGGAGGCTAGGGGTGGGAGGGGGAGATTGGTGGAGGCTAGGGGAGGGAGGGGTAAGTCCAACCAGTCCAGACGGTCTCTGCAGTTTGAGAGGAGACCTGGGGCCGATTTCACTAACATCGATTTTAGCGATCATCGCCAAATTGATCGCAAGTCCAAATCTATCGCAACATCATCGCTAACTTCGTTTGCGATGAATTTGGATTTCACTAAAGCCATCGCAATTAGCGACAACAAAAAATACTTTTAATATTCATGGACGAGCCCGATCACAAAGATTATGACGTCAAGGCTGCTACTCATAGGGGAAACCCCTTACCGAACGGTCATTTGAGCCATGCATCCATAGATTGTAGGGGATACCTACGGGGAAATGACCTTAATTCCATAGGGGGCCGGGATAGGGGGAAGTATATTGATGGAGAGGAGGGGTTTTTGATGTATCTAAACATTTTCTGGCAATTATCTCCCCCCAAAAATCAGAAATCCTGAAAGAAAACGTGCATATATTCGTCTGTAGAGAATATTTGGGTAAATCCATTGTCCTAGTTGGTCACTTCACACATACAAACAGATTGACAGACACCACCTCACCGTCGTAAACACACAGAGTGAACACACATGCACACACAGACACACCGTACATACACCCACATGCCCACATGATACACACAATAAAAAATAATACAGCTAATAGTATAATGATGATAATAAACAATACATGTAGATATAATAATAATAATAATAATAATAATAATAACAGTAATAATAATGCTATTATGATCGCTGTTAAGGGATAACTCGTGAGGAAATGGCGCATTCCGGGGGTGCATTGCGCTGAATTTTGTCTTTTGCGATGGATATGAATATTTTGCGAGTGCTCATTAGTACTCGCAAAATATTCATCGCTTTCTAAAAGTTAGCGATGAACATATTCATCGCTATCTTTTAGTGAAATCGCTCAACTCGATATCCATCACAAATAGCGATGGATATGTTTGCGATGAATTTTAGACATTAGTGAAATCGGCCCCTGGTCAGAGATTCTCAAGGAATCCTGTGCACAGAAGGAAGGTGAGGGGCAAGAATGATGAAGGCTAGGGGGAAGAGGGCTATATAAAGGGACAGTTCAGGGTCTTCCATTTGAAAGTACGTATAGATGTAATACATACATACTCCAAAATTTTATTTTAAAAAGTTAAAAGTTAAACTGGGAATTAAAGGAACAATTTCAGTTGAAAAACATTTGTGACCACTGAGGCTGAGACCCAGATATGAATGGAATTGATTGATTGATTGATGACTTGATGTTCATGTGTTGTTTTGATATTCTTTTCAGCTGCTGAAATGGCAGCCAGGCTTCATGCCAACTCACCACACACAGCCTCGGCCAGCAGGTAACGTCTCATGAAATGTGGATCTACCTCTGACTCCACCTTTATCAGAAAGGAGTAATATTAGTGATGTAACACCAATAACAACTATGTTCAATATGAGATCTTTGCTAGGAGACAAGTTTCTAGATATTTTAAGAAAAGGGACTGTTCAGTTTCCTTGTACTCTTGAGTTCTTCACTGTACTGTCAAATTTCCTTTTGTATATTGTCACCTCTTTTTGTCAACCACAATGCATGCTGTCGTGCAGAACTTTTTTCTTTCTTAAATACTGCTACTTAGTGGGTCTGTGCTATTGATTTGATGTTTGTAATTAAGAATATGTATGATTTTAATGAAGGTTTTATATTATAAGTATCTTAAAAGAATCATTTATTAAAGCTAATATTTTTTCTCTTATCTTCTTTTATTCATTTTAAATGTCAATACACATGTAATTTGAAAGTTTTTATTACAAATAATAAAAGAATACCATAAATAAAAAAATGTATATTCTTTGGGTGCACACTTTTTTGTACTGCAATCCTACATGTGAGTTAAATGTGATTATTAGAAAACTTTTAAGTATGAAACTAACTGCCTTAATATCTCTACATTTTTTTCTCAAATATTCAATAGGTCACCCACCATCCCGCAGAGAAATACCATCAAAACATCACCCAGATTCCAGCCCAGCAAATTATCGGCTAACGCCACAGTACACCACGAGACACCAAAGACCGTGGCCCTCCCAGAGAAAGCACCACCCATTCCCGAAAAACCGGCACCCACAATTCCTGGCGCTCTGACAGAAACGAATATAGATACAGGCGCAACAGCAGAGGTGCTCGTGGGAAGGACGGAGAAAGTGCCCAACATTGGGGGCAGCATGTCCGTGTCTGTTACAAGGCCGGCCGATGACCTAGATTATACTCCTGTTGGAGGCCTGAGTATGTATCTGTTTTTTTGACACATGTTGTATTGTCAGTTGTCCAGCAGAAGGGCCCTGGCATATGTTCCTGGCAGAAGGGCATTAACAGCAAATTTTTCTCTCTAATTTCAGAAATATTGCCTTATTTGATATTTGCACTTGACAGACTGACAGAAGGATGATAAAAATAGCACACTACTTTGATTTCATGTGCAAAGAGCCAGTAGCTTTCAAGTTAGAGACAATTTAGTGTTAAAGATTGTGTCATTCATTTGCACGTCAAAAAACATCTAAATGAATGAAATCAGCTGAAATCATATCTAATGTGAAGATTAATATAAATTAACACCTCTCATAGAGACTTGGGGTAAAATATTGAGTTTTGGTGAAAATCTGGACGGTTAAACTTCATCCTTTTTCAAATTACTCAGAAGCATTTTCAAAAAATCCGCGACGTCAAACGTGCACGTGCCGTTCCAAAATTATCCGATCAGCCGTTAGCCAAATGTCGTGCGGAGGTTAGCCGTTTAACCAATCAGTGCACTCCGCTGGTCTTGCGACGTTACACAATAACCGCGATTCACAGTTTGAGCAAAATTGAAACTCACGGAAAGAACAACATTCTGGTAACATGTCGTTATTAGTTTTTCTCATAAAACAACAAATTCATGACGTATGGTTCTCAAACTTTCAACACACCATTTGTAAGTACTAAACTACCCGTTTGGTATTGATAATGAAGGGAAGTAATGGACTTGCACATCCCTGACACAATCTTTAAAGGCCCTTCTGCCTGGAACATTTGCCATGGCCCTTCTGCCGGACAACGAACGGTATACTTGCCATCTGTGATGAAAGATATCAAAGAAATGAGCTAGAAATTGATTATGGGGTACAGTTTCATAAAGGTCTTTATGTGTCAAGCAGTTATGACATTGTAAATTATGAAGAAAAAAATTCTGACAGTTATTTTTGTATTTTTGAAGTGGAAAGTCATTTTTTTTCCATACGAGAAGTGTTTGTTGGAAAGAGTCAAATTTATTGTTGGACATATACATGTACAGTATTGATAAGATTGATGTTATGAAGTTTGAAGGGGGCATACAGGAGTCAGCGTGCAGGTGGGCGGGCGATCGATCAGTTGGTCTATTGCAAATCTTACAGATCGATCTATGTCCTCATTTTCTATCAATGCTCATGAAATTTGGTGCACACATTGGTCTTGGGATGATAATGTGCAAGACATGTTTCTCAAATGTGTCAGAAACTGCACTGCCATGGTAAAGGCATATTGCAGTTAATCAGGAATTTATTGAGAATCAAACTTCTTTCTCATATTTCTAGCAGTGATCATGAAATTTGGTATACAGTTTGGTTGTGGGGTAAAGATGTGGAAGACTCATTTTTTGAATGTGTCATACATGTAACTGTGTTGCAATGGTAATGGTATATTATTGCAATAAATCTGACAAATTTTCTCTTGTAAAGCCATTCTGATTGGGAAGGGGTATTAATCACTTTCAGTGGTATTTCTACTTCATTAAAGGAAGATGTAGCCAGCAACTAACATGAATAAGTTAAGAAAGATTTGGGTTCTTGTCAACCAATCAGATTGCATGTGCACTGGCCTTAAGCTGACCCTACATGACCAATGCATGCCGCCCAATGTGAGTTAATCACGCTGTAGTAACTATGGACTTTTTGAATCGATACACTCCTCCCCCTGTAGCTTCGGCGATTTTGTTCTATGGAAAATTTAGCATTGACGTAATATAAACAGAAATTTACTACTGGATAGGGCCTTGCTTAGGGTAAGTGTCACACAGTACTCTTTATTTAGGCTTTCTTCATCACCATGTACCATAATTCTCACAATGTTCACAATGTCAATGTTTTTTTCTTAACTTATACCTGTTAGTTGCCAGCTACATCTTTCTTTACATGTCAAAAATTTCTTATGTTCCTCACATTGAATGTTGTTCTGACATCATCATCACAGGTGAGGCCGACCGAGCTCAAGCCAAACTGAAGGGGCTGGAGACAGACACGTGCCACATCCAACCCAACGCCACATCCCGGTCCATCGCCATGGTAGGCATGCAGCAGAACAACCAACAACAGAAACCACTCAACAAAAACCAACTGGCTGCTGAACATATGAAGGTTAACCCCCTAAAGGTGAGAAAAAGAAATCACTTCAATATCCGACAG
>JZLH01S0634062.1:1793-19367 GCA_001188425.1 Eucidaris tribuloides | reverse complement strand
AATTCACTTCGCGAAAGAGGACATTTGTTTTGTTCGAGTTGTAGCGCCACGCCTATAGTTAATAAACCATACGCATGTTCGTATAACTGTTAGCTCCAGTTTTTCTTTTTAAATTTGTAAGGACATGACCAATTGGTAACGGAATGCCCTAATAACTCACTTTTCCATGAAAGCGATTTAGTACCTTTGCCATTAAAACCTTTCAATCTATAAGACGGCCGTTAAAGACCTCATATAACACTGTGGAAGACCCGTTTAAAAAAATTGTCGAACTTTGCTATCTGACATATCTGGAACAGTGTTTTGAATGGACAAATAAACACCCTAGAACACAAGTTGGACAGTTATTGCTGTCACATAGTTAGCAATATGTGGCAGATACAAGTTGGCACATTAATTTCCTAATAGAAAATTCTGCAACACAAGCATCTATGGAGAAAAGCTAGAATGGTCTATTCAACGATTTTCACTTTTTTTTTAAGCCACTGAATTGATTGTTTTTCACTGCAATTTTCTCACGGGCCATTTTTTTAGACGGCATATCAAAGACAGCTAGCAGGCATGGGGACAATCATGTAGTTCAGATTTTTTAAACTGGAACATTTGTTATACAGTGCTTTAGGCAGACGAAACAACCTTTAAATTGCAACACTCGTGCATGTCAGTGAGTATGGACTGTGTCATTGCCTCAATTATGGTAGAATCACGTTTATATCTGATTGCTATAAGCTGTTTCTTTCGAAGAAACAATTCAATAAAGCCCACGTGTTATCAACATGTTCGGCAGCAGCAGCTCTTATCTGATGCAATCGATGACCTTAACATTTGATTTCCATGTAACAAACCTGCATACACGATGTCAGAAATCCTGCAGGGGCAGCCTTAAAAATAGCTCGCAAAATTAAATTGTATAAAGTTCGTGTTGTTGAAAAAACAATCTGATTTTTCTTTCAAAATAATTACTTCCATATGCTTCGAGCTCTTTGTGACCTTAGAGTTTACTCCTTAGACACAACGCCTGTAAGCTACATTATTACTTCCAAAACATTAAAGATAAACAATTTGCTTGAATACTCTATACATGTAGGCCCTACGTTAACCGTTTTGATGTTTTGGTTTTGATTATAGAAGCCAACAATAGTGACAAATAGTATCAACAGTCCTTGAACTGATATGGAATTATTAGAAATTTAAATTGTTTAGCTTCCCAAGGTTTTTGTTTTCATTTAAAGTTTCATAAATAACCAGTATAATAAATCTAGTATCACAGTTTATATCGTCGATTGCCTAAAATTAACTTTATATCGCTTCCACAGCATCTTGCATGGTCCTTTAATCATGCCTATGAGCGTCACGCTCAGAGGCGAAAATAAATCACTGCTCTTCCGAAACAAATTCAATGGGATTATTTCTTAGGTTTAGTGCAACTTCATCCGATGTTAATTATTTGAACTTGAAATCTCGATGTGAGGACCAAAAAATAACCCAATTATTACACGAAGAAGCAGCTCAGTGAAAGACTCTTAACGTTGTTAACATCCCGCACTTTACCTGACATGTAGTGTGGTTTATGTTATCAAAGACTCCGCCGCCTTGAAGGCATAAATACCCACAGCCTACACCTTTTTAACTTTATTGGGTTAAATGCCGTGGACAGATTATGGAAATGGAATCAGAAATATAGGATACGTAATCAGGCCTTTCTTAAACAGTGACGTTCCTCTTGAGGCGGCGTTTCTATGTGAGCTGAGAAAGTATGACTAAATACCTAAACACGTTACAGTTATTAGAACCATGTATAACAAATCGGATGCCATACTGGAAATTAGGAGATGTTATCCAACTCAGCGTATAAAACTTTATTAATAAGAATCAAAAGCAGGAATGCTGCATGTTTGTAAATAGGTTCAGTCGTTTTGGACATATCTCTGTAAAATATCTCTTTCAATGCGTTTGAAAGCTGTAGCCTATTAAATCATAATCGTACATTAGGTAACGTTTACATCACCCAAGAACTTATTTGTATATGTGTGTGTGTGGGGGGGGGGAGGGGGAAGTGACGTCGACCCACGTTTCGGTGGGGGCGGGGGGCAATCCAAAATTTTAGTGCGCGCCCAAATTGTATATAGACTTTTGCGCGCAAAGCGCAGCCGAAAAATTGACATTTGTGTATGTTTAAGAGTGTTTTTTATGCATGTTTAATGGTTTTATAGTGCTTTTCAATACTTTTAAACATATATTTACATTGCATATTTATAAATTTTTCAAGCTTGTCAAAATTATGGGGGGGGGGGAAGATCGAGCCCGTCTTAAGATGAAAGGTTTTAATGCAAAAGGTACTAAATCCGCTTTTCATGAAAAGTGAGTTATTAGCATTCGTACATTGGTCATGTCCTTACAAATTTAAAAAGAAAACTGGAGCTAACAGTATACGAAACATGGTATGTTTATTAACTATAGGCGTGGCTACAAACTCGAACAAACAAATGTCCTCTTTCCGCGAAGTGAATTCACTCTTAGCGCCTTTTGCATGCAAGCTCTTCACTCTTCATAAATATACTGTACTCCTCCCCCTTCCTCTGAAACCCGTTAGGGATAATGTGCGGTAATCAATTTTTCTCCCAGAATGCAACTTTGTTCCAACTTTATTATCGTTTTAACTCCTGTTTTTTTTATTTATGTTTTTATTGATAAATCATCAATATATAAATCATTTACATCAAATTTCACTATAACGGTTACATAAACAAATCAAAGATAAATCATAATACATACAAAAGATTGGAGTGATCAGGAAAATAAAGAAAAAAAAGAATGTTTTAACTCCTGTTATTTTGACCAGTGTTTTGTTTTGTATTTTTGCGGGGGTTCTTTAAATTTTGAACTGAATTAAGCAGTAAGCACTGGTGAAGTAATAATTTGGGTTTCGTGACTACGTCATTAATTTGCAAAATGAACTCGAATATACTTTTTTCCTGAATGAGGTATTTGCAAACTTGCAAACCATGTGAAATCCACACAAAAAAATCATTAATCGACATTGGAATAAAGAAAAAACCCGTATGACTAACATAACAACAAAAAACACTTACTTGCAACGAAAAAGAGCGTGAACACCCTACCTGGGATTCCATTCTGCGTGTTAATCTAACATCAGTCCCTGCTCTATACGATCAAATATTCTTACGGTAGTTTCATTGTCATATTAATTAATGATAATCCGTTATCAATGTCATGATTGTGGATGAGTAGGGACGAGGAGGTTAAGAACTTTAATCTCAGTGACAAGTGGGTCATTTCTAGGACACGCCCATCTCGTGAGAGTTACTCGCACGTCACTGTCTGCGTGAATTCGCTTATTCTGCATACCCCACATTTTTATGTAGTAAATGGGGAGCAGCGAAAATATACCATATTTGAGACAATAAAGATAATGACCGCAATTACTTAGTTTTTGAACATGATGTGCCTATATTATATGAACAAAATAAAAATTCAAATAAGATATAGTCTATACTGGAATCGATCGACCTCGCGCAGGTACAAGTCTTTATATAATCACTTACAGGTAGGCCTATTGTTCTAACATAATTATAGAAACTTGAATTTACAATGATCCAAACTCCTCAGAGAATGGGAGAAGCAACAACACAACGTCAAGTAGGCTAATAGTCCAACTTCCCACGGATTTGGGCTGGTTGCCAATACATGACAAGGGCAGGTAGATCGATCTGGACCTGAACTCCTGGCCTGTATGCCAACTGGATTTCCTTCGATCGTTAATTTTAAAGTTCTGAGTCACGGTCTTATTTGGGATACAATTGGCCACTTGTATCATTCAACGCGTTTCTCCTATCCCCCTTCTTACGTGTACATCTCTAGTCCACCTTGATTTATTATTACTGTAACACATAGTTTCTAACTCGATTATTTGTCATGTAGGCTACCTCGTTGTTTCTTGTTTTACTATTTGCATTAAAAAAAAATACTACCTTTTTTTATCATAATTGTATTATACGTTGTATTTGTCATTCTTTTATCTTGTTTGTTTTTGTGGTATGCAGGGCCCCTTGGGAGAACAGTTTCTCAACTGAAAGGGCAACCCTGCTTAAGTAAAATCGAGGAAAAAAATAAATATAATTAATCGATAGGAATCCTTTCTCACTCGCCTATCTAGCCTATACATGTATAGGAGGTAAAGGTGTCCATATCCTCCCCACCTTGCTGATCGGCAAAAAGGAGATCAACAAGTCAACGGCTAGTAATAAAGTTAGCTTGGTTCTGGTTAGAATAATCGGACATTCACCTTTTGGCTGACATTTCCCCGGTGTTGACTCCGCCCCCCCGCCCCCCCCCCGCCGACGGCACATAAACTCCATGCAATGCCATACCCTCCTTTCCGCTCTTTCCTTTAATACCTCTACACCGATTTCTGTTCCTGTAATTTCTACGTTTCCGTCTTTCTTTTTTATCAATTTGACACACCCTTTTGCTTCCCCTGTCACGCAGGTCCTCCTTGTTGTAGATCAACTATGGTTCCCTTCGCATGAGAGAAAGAAACAAACAATAGGGCCTACATTCATACACACGACTGACATCGATCCTACTCAAAAAATAAAACAAGAACAACTGCATTCATTTGTCAATACTCGAGGTTTGAGTCCAAACGCCATTATTGTATCAGATTTCAAATACATGTTGAGTACGATATTGCAGTAGCTACTTCACCTTTGTACTCTCAGTTTTCAATAAACAAGAAATATGCATGAACAGACATCTTTCAAACAAACCAAATAAAAACCATCAACTGACACGGAACCACTTATGATCGTAACCGCATCCCAGGGTTGCAATAATTCACAGCGTGTCCTGGGGAAAAATCACACTGGTTTATTACATCTTTGCAGTATACTGTCAGTGTGGACACTCAGCACCGACGGCTTGGCAGTGATGTATTTGCTCTAGCGGTGAGGGTAGGAAATTAGAGAAATTATCGTGAATTTCCTGTGCAGGTTTGATACCTGATAGATGAGAGGAGTAGCGGAGTCCTTCCCCGTACCTGTGAGCGCCTCTTTCCGTAGCAAGGCGGTGCCTAAACTGCTAAAATACCTCAATGCTGCGACTTGAAGACTCCGATGAGTGAGGACTAGTATGAGTCCAGACATGAAGATTGCATTTAAAAAGTGTGTTAAGTGATTAAACATTGGTGTTAAAAAAGTGATACCAAAGACGTAGTTAAAAGAAGAAGGTTAACCTTATTGACACTTGGTGTTAAAAAAATGGACAACATAACATTTAGCCTCAGAACATAAAGGGTTGGCAAAAATGTGTTTAGAGAGGCGCTTACTGGCTAAACACGGTTACAATTATTGTATAATATACATGCACATCTCCAGAAATAATTTATTGCCAAACTTACATTCCATTTTTGGATTAATAATTCAAATCCGAAATATCTAGGGGTTTGCCTCTAATGTTTGGCCCTTTGATTACCGTAATAAAGGTATCAGTAGGTTTTCAGTAAGTATACTACCCGTAATCCTTTAGTAATTTGCCTAGTATTTTGTATTCATTTCGATTCGATTTAATATAGTTTGGAAGTATTTTTGTTTTGTGTGTATGTTATGTTATTGGATGAGAAATGCTTCAAAAAGTTTGTAAACGTACAAAGTGTTGTCCGAGGTGTGGCTTATATAGAATCAGACCAGAATCTCCGTTTTCTATAGCCTGCGCAGTTCCACGGATACATCAGTAGTAGTAGTAGTAGTAGTAGTAGTAGTAGTAGTAGTAGTAGTAGTAGTAGTAGTAGTAGTAGTATTTATTATTATTATTATTATTATTATTATTATTATTATTATTATTATTATTATCTATTATTACTATTATTATTATTATTATTATTATTATTATTATTATTATTATTATTATTATTATTATTATTATTATTATTATTATTATCAATGGTAGCTTTAAAAAAATCTCTAATGATATTAGTTCTGAAAAGTAGTGATAGAGTTATACATTAATTCAAGTTACCATTATTCTTTGTCGAACTGATGACATGCAATTTTCCAACTGGGGTTTTACATGATTTTAATATCGAAGCATTTCTCATCTCTCATGTTTCTCCACTACATTTTTGATAACTCCTCTCGAATAACGAAGAAAACGACAATTGCATCTCAAAGACGATCGGGTTTCAAAGGCCTTGTAATATTTGTTTAGATCGTGTATTGTTTTATAGAACAAGTATCTGATTTCAAAACCAATATGTCACATGTGTTTAGCGTCGAATCACAAACCACTTCCTCGCTAATAACACGATTTGTCCGCATACAAATACCAAGGGAAACCAATTATACATAACGTATTTAGAACAAAGCAATGAAACTAGAAGTTTTGATTTGGATGTTTATCATGTGAATAAATAGTTTGAATGCTCAGAGGGAGTTCACTGTCAATTGACAACGATTTACGACATCAGTCAGTCATTTAATAATCCAGTAAATTCAATTTGGTGGACGGTTACAGTTCTTATTTGATAGGAGGCTTGGGACCACTTATCTTCTAAAGATTATATTATTGGAAGGCCATGTTCTACACAACAAAATGCTTCAAAACGTTCTATACTGTTTTAAAGTGTTGTTCTGCAGCAACATTAGATCGTACAGTACATAACATACACTCATGCTCATAATTATGGAATACTTAAAAAAAAACATTTTAGAAGTTGTCATTTTTCCGTGAACGGTACGTCTGGGATTAATATTTATTCACCCCAGGTGAAACAATCATAATCTAAGTATTTCAGGAATTTTTAGCATTTTGTAGCGTCCGACTCGACACTAAAACCTGTGTTTATAAATGGGGGTGTTGTTGTTGTTGTTGTTGAGTCACGTGGTGGTCACGCTTGTTATTCGACTTGCAACATATACTATTCTGATGTTAATTTAGTGATAATTGACATTAGATCAAAATTTATCAGTTTTCTGTGTTGTTTTTTCAATTACTTTAATTTAATACTTTTTTCATGATTTTTTGCGGATTTAAAAAAAAAAATAAAATATATAATTGCTATTGCGTTCAAACGTATTTTAGTTTTTACTGTAGTCATCTCATGAAATCCAAAAATTGCTTCGCATACTGCGTTTTGTGAAATAAATACTTGTCTTGAAAATTTTGGACGATATAGGAGAAAGAAATTAAGTATCAACAAAATATTCCATAATTATGAGCAGCAGTGAAAAACGACTTGGTGTAACAATACCACTTTTTACGTGACGATATACGATTCGTTACCAAATGCATTTCAGTTAAACGATTCAGTACCACACTCAGATCTCATATTTAAAGCTAAGGAATTGTATTGCAAAGGGACTGACAGGGTTAAACGTGTCATACATCAAGGTTTAATTCTTGTACATTGTCGAGGACGTTTTATCATTGAATACTCAATAAAACATATTGTTATTTATACAGATCATATATGAGCTCATTAAGCGTATCGGACAAGATGAATAAAATCCACTGACAAGGTAAAACAACAAAAAACAATTGAGAAATAGACCAAATTGAAAGCCGATATTGATCTGTTTGGGCCCTTTGAGTGCCGTCTTTAATTAAGTTATTCTAATTCGTATAAATGAGACGTAAATTTCATTTTGCCTCCTGCCAGCATAATGTTCATCGTGTCTATTTCCTCCTACCATGTCCGTTGTGTATAAAGTCTACTAAACACAACAAAAAAAGTAACTCCCCCTTTTTCAAAATACTATAACTTTAAAAAGAAGAACGGTGTTGAACACAATAATTTGGCAAGGATGTTCCTGCACTAATTGACTAAATTCTGTAGAAAAATGTAGTTGATCCGTCAAGTCATCATGATTGAACACATATTAAAGGCAAAAAGTCACTTTTTCAAAAGTTCACAAGGTCATTTTGGGTTTTTGATGCAGGATTTGACAAATTCTGTTTCTGGTGAATGATTAATCGCTATTTATGTTAATCATCTATCGTTTATCCTCTCATACGTCCTTTGGCACTTTTTGCATATTTATACGCTTCGGTGAGCGCAATTTAAAACTTTCCACCCTTCTCGATTTTGAAATTGTAAATCATTAAGTTACTGCAAAAAATTTAAATCCGAATTTTTTCAGCAAAATGTATCTTTCTGTTGTACGAACATAAAGGTTGTAACCATGACATGCTGAGTGAGCACACTTTATAAAATAAAGGAAAAAATTCATTATTTAACATTATTTTGCATAAGAGATGACTCATGTGACTTTGAAAATGCATTTTCACCTTTAATGCATGCTCATTTATGCATGACCCAACGACCAATCACATTTCACACAGAAGTTAGTCAATGAGTGTAGGAACACTCTTGCCAAATTATTTTTGCACAAACTTGTTTTGTTTAAAAAGTTATGGTATGTTGAAAAGGGGGGTAGTTACTTTTTTGTTGTGTTATATTTTACTATGATGTTCACTATAATATTTGCAATGTTTTTATTTTCTCATTTCACCACCAGTGATGCAGCAAGCACGGCTCCACAAAGTTGTATCTTCGGCCAGCTTCTCAATATGACGGCTCTGATTGGTAGGTTCTTATCGTCGATCTTATGCCAAAAGGGGTTTAACCCTATATTACCTTTATGCCAGAAGGGCTCTATGAGTGTTCAAAACTTATAGTATTAACGCCGTTTTGGCAGGAAGGTAAAATAGGGTAACAACCCTTTTGGCAATAGACCGACGTTATGAGGTCACGAACTTGAACTTCCGTAAAGTGCGTCTATTACCTCTAATTTGTCGGCCAGGAAAAGATTATTAAGTTTAAGGAGCAGAACGCTCCTGTCTTCCTTGCAAGGTCGAAAGTGCAACGTCTAGGTTTTAAAAAAATGAATTATTGTAGACAGTACCATGGTGAAAGTTAATATTGCAAAAATATTAGGAAATATAATAAGAATATCTTTATGAAAACATCCAAGGTTGCCATAAGTAATAGTGGATGGCTATTAAGCCATTAAGTTTTGAATGTTGTAAGCTGGGTTTCTGACAGATGTTTAAACGAATGAGTTGCACGATTTATTCCACATTACTGAAAATTCCAGCCTATATTAAATGAAACAACTTTGTTTATTGTCCAAAAATTAAGGAACATGCTTTCACGTTAGACATGGATTCCGTCGGGGACAGAAAACTTCAGTTGTTATATCCATTTTGTGTTTCAATACTCTGACTTACTTTTACCCATACGGGCATTAAGTTTTCAGGTGTTGGTTATTTTAAGCAAAAAAATAATTATTATTTGCGCTGAAGATGTGCAGTAAAGTATATGATGTTTCTACTCTAAAAGGTTTTTTTTTCACAAGGCTCCCAAATTGTCATTAAAACTACACTATTATCAAAATTGTGACGTAAGCAAGCGTTTTTTTAACAACAAAAATCGGTCTAAATCGTGCTATCCAAAACCATTTCAATGATCCTAATAAAGAGCACTCGGAAAATGGTCTTGCTAATGTAATAAATTCATTCTAAAACGAATGTATATCAACAAATTTTCAGACCTTCGGACCTCATTTTAATGATTTCTTATATTCAGTGCTTCAACGTCTCCCCGCAAAACATGCAGAACTCAATATAATCACACAAAGTTAAATTCCTGAAGATCACCTATGACTCACGTGGGCAAACAGAAAGTTTCATAGCTCGTTGAAAAGTTTGTACTATCATTCAAGGCACAGCTGTTCCTTCGTATTGTCGGATGAAATCACTGCGAGCTGACAGGGAAGATTAATTGCACCTGGTAACAAAACAATTTTCCTCAAAACAGAAAACAGCAAAAAGCTTTAGTGATCTCTTTATTGCTGCGCAATTTAAAGTTCAAAGTGATTTTAAGTATATGGCTGTACAAGGTTTTTAAAGATGGTAGATATTTCAAAGTTTTGAACTCTAGTAGAGATTTGAATTTTGTCATTGTGTATTAAAACAAGATACATGTATTACCACCAATGGTCTGATAACCATGTGATTTATGTACCACTTTATAACACCTATAAACCTTTCCCCTATCACACTTCACTTGCACAGGATTGCGGACACTTCTGAAAAGACCGCCCCCCCCCCAACACACACACATATATACCGTACACATAAATACACACAACCAGACATGTTAACATACATTGTGGGGAAAACTGACGTACATAATCATTTCAAAGACACGAATTCAAGCACTGACCCCCCCCCCACCCCCCCCCAAAAAAAAGAGAAAAAAATCATATAACGGCTCTGAAAAGTCACACTTATATCCGCGAAACACCAATGATTGATATTGATCATGAACCGAGGAGGGGTTCATGACTTGTGTCCTTGTCCCCCACACAATCCGTGTGTGCGTCATTGTGAAAAATGACAACAAAGAACCAATAGATCCAAACGTTCAAAAAACCATGATGAAGTATGACAAAGAGATGCCATACTACAGACGCTTATGAGCTCAAAGGGGATTTATATTCCCAACACAAAGGTTGAAAGACATTGAGGTTATAGCATCTGCATGTGGTCTGTCATCAAATATGACACACACACAGTTCAAGGTTATCTTAACCCAAGCCTATCAAATTTATAACAGGGTTAGCTTAACTTTTGTAAAACATGTAATGACTTGCTTAAATAGTTTTGAAATACGTAATTTCATACCGTCCACTGAATTTGATAAACACATTCAATCCTAAGCTAATTGTACCTATGCGTATATTTTTTGTTAAAGACGTAGGCTATCAGTGTAGAGCTTCAACGAAAATGTCAAACTTTGATATCTGAGCTGTATAGGAGTGCTTAAATGTACAAATAAACACTCTAGAATACAACAGTTTGGAAAGTTTTGCTTCCACTAGCAAAATATGAATGAATAAAACATTTCCACTGTGGTGGAGTATGAAATAGCCTCGCTCTACACACAGTATGTCTATGGGAGGAAATTGCATGGTGAATCGGTTGAACCCGAGTACTCGACGATTTTCACTTTTTTTCAAGCACTAAATAATCATTTTGAAATACAATTTTTCCAGGTCTTCCTTTTTGGACCTTATATCAAAGGCACCTAAGAGCATGGAGAATTATGTAGCTCACATTTTTTTTTTTTTTTTTTTTGTAAACTGTGCTTGATCATTGTTAACCTGTGGCTTATAAAATACAGTTAAACTAAGTGTGACAAAGTTAATATTTCTTTTAATTCCTAGGCATGCAAAGGAAACAAAGTACTCCAATCCCAATCCCCTACGGACCGAAGCGAACGCTGCTTTTTTAATTAGTGAAAAACAAAACAGTCTGAAAGTTAGACTACTCAACTAGCGTTGTGAGTTGGTGTTATTATCATGCAAAACACGACATTTGTACCAGCAGAAATATGCACAATCACAGCCCTACATAAACATGTGATGAACATGTGAGGTCTTCTCGTTTATACAAGTCGACAGTAATGATATGGCAGAATATTATATTGCGGCATAGAACTTGTGTTCTGTAAGAAAGAATACGTAGTGTGGTTACAAATCATTACAGTAGACACCTCTTTTATAGAAAGCGCGTATATTGTTTGAATGAACGCCTCGATACACAATTTGTGTGTGTTACATGTATATCTTTACAAAAATACTTCCTTCCCAGTAATTAGTAACAATTCCATTATCCCCATGGGGAAAGTAGAATTCCGCTCCCGAAGCAGAGTCTGAAACAAGTTGAAAATTATAAATGAAATGAAATGACTCAGCACCAATTATTTTGCTTTTGTTTAGAAGCCAATTATATCATTTTATTTAACCAAAGGGTCTGCTTATCCCGCTTTTCCTACTCTCCGCATAAAACTTAGGATTGAATGGCTTTATCTGAAGTCCATCAAAGTGCAATGTGGTTTCAGGGGGAAAGAGGTATGGGGATCGACAAAAGGTTAGCTTCCTTGCTATGAAGGTTGTGCGGTGATGATTTCTTGGACGTGGGTACAGGGAGGGGGCTATACGTGACAGGAGAAAGTGGGGGTCGCGAGAATGATGACATAAAGTTGAAGTTGTCAACTTTTTAAAGGCCCACTATCAAGGGTCAACTCAACCACATAGAGGATGGCTAGTATTGGAATACAGGCACATATTTATAACCATTGAGTGTAGCAATGCCATAGTGTACGAATTGTGGGAGGAAAACAAATGCATTTTTCCACACTGTCATGGCTGTTTCCCTTGTATTATGGGCGTCATTAGTGCACCTATTTTATAATTGTATTAAAAAAAGGGCATTTTTAATCCTGTTTATGACAGTGGGCCTTAAAAGACCATCTATTTTCTATTTGTAGCCTGTATATGTGCAAGTATGGCAAAATATTGCATAAATTGTGTTCAGAGATTTCATTAAATGTTCTAAAAAAACATTATCCAGTTTAACTTGTTGTAATTTAAGGTGATTTGCTTACATTTTTATAATCATGTGTTGTTTGGGCCCACGTCAGCAAGCTTCGCTTCTGTGTGTGTGGGTGGGGGGGGGGGGGTTACCTGGTCGTTTTTATCGGTTTGCATTCTTCGTATTTTAGTAATTTTACTTTTAGTATGATTTGAAATTGAAATTGGATTGAAATAGAACTCGGTCACTCCTCAGTTTTGTTTTGAGAACCATGTTGTACCACAAACGATACAATTTAACCACAAATAAGTTCTGGATGATCTTCTATTGCTTGTTCAACATGAATGGGACTGGATGGGTAATACGCACTTCCTGTGTGAGAATTACTGAGCCAGACACAACTCATGAGTTGTGAATTACAAATGCAGGTTTGTATAATCATGTCGAGCAAACGACGGGCGCCTTTTCGCATGCAATCTGTGGAACTCTTAAAGGCATTGTTTAACAATGTTTCTAGTTGTGAATATCTAAGCTACATGATCTTACATAAAACTAGTGTCTCCTATAAGGTTTAAAAATGAACCCCTAAAAATTGCAGTTAAAACGATTATTAGGTGCTTTTGAAATGTGAAAGTCGATAAGCGATTATTCCAGTTTCCCCCATGCACTGGTAACAACATTGTTTGTTCATCATGTTCATGGGACATGAATTCGTGCACTGATATTAATGTACAATTTTGCTAGTGACAACATGACTGTCTAAATTTCTATGTTCAAGGGTGCCTATTCAAACATTATCATGTAGGTCGATGTAAATGTTGCTTCCACAATATGTTAAAAGGTGCCTTTAATATCGCAAAGGTTCGCTCTGGAACGAGTGATGTTGAAGTACCGTCAAAGTGAACTCAAAGGTCTATCAGTTTAATACAGAAATAACTACAATTTTTCCAGACCCTTAACATTTGTTGACTTTAAATTAGTTATGTTGTGTAGTTATTTAAAATCATGTTTTGTGACGTTTTATGACACAACTGAATTCAGACAAATAAACCGATATTTCATCTGTTCTATTGTAAAAGCTTGAAAACGAAATACATAACTTGTCGAGCTTTATTTTTCATCTTGACCAGTTTGTATATGCAACTAACTTTGTCTTAATTATACCGTACCCATTTGGTTAAAGAAATCTCCCACACTTCATTTTTCAAAGCATATTCGATAACATGGCTCTATCAAATACATAGACCATGATACGCCCATAGGTTCCAGTTTTTAATGCTTCGTGCTGTATCATAAATCTATGCATAAGTCCTATCAGCCTATTAGTTCATATCCAGGCAGTTAGTGACAAACCAAAGGGATTTTTAGTCTATCGATGTGTTTCCTCGTATTTCATTATGCTATTATGCTACAGCTGCAAGTCGTTAACTTGATTTTATGATTATGTATCTCAAATGTCATTTCACTCAAATGTGTTTCTTTTTTAGTTAAGCTAATTCTGTTTTCCTAATCTATTATTTTAAAGTGTCGGGGTTCTATTTCCAAAGGGGTTGACTTTTGTAATTACGACTCATTTGTACTTTCTGGGGGGTAATCGGTAATAGTACAATCATCAAATTCATCATCACACAAGAAAGGTCAAACTTGGATTTTATTAGATTATATTGCACTGATGTTTTGAACAGTTTATAGCCTAGATCCAGCTGTTGCTCAGTAACAACAAAATAAATTACTTCCTTGAAATATCCATTGGAACAATGCCTGTATTCATGTATGTATATAGGCATACCCTCCCTACTCAAAAGTATTGCAACATACAATATAACGCATACATTTTACGTTGAAGTGGTCTTTCTAAAATGATACCTAACTCCATTTATAATTGGAAAATTAAAATTTAAAAAAATAAATAAATAAATGAATATACTTTCTCGTTCTTTCTCCAAGGCGGAGAGAATATCAAATGCAAGCGCGCCCACGACAGATGGGATGAAACATAAATTTTAATCTTTTTTTGCTCCCCGTAAGGGTGGGGTGTTAATTAACACTAGCATCGTAATTCAGTTTCAGATTACCAATGAAACGGATTTAATGGTTTGGAAAGACTTCCAGCAAACAAAAAATGTGACTATGATCCTCTGAAGGGGTCTCAGAAAGAAGACTACACCCCTCGAAGACGAAAGTGACCTCCTATCTTCATAAAACAGTGGTAAGGAGGAAACGCGCCATATTTTAAATAAGACCTCTTCAAGATATAATTTCTTACTCTTTTTCTATTCTAAAGGCAGTTTACTATTGTAAACATCTTAAAATTTACTGTCATGAGACTTCTCGGTACACTGGATATAATGGTACGAAGAAAAAGCCATCGTCTTTTATGAGTAGCCTTATCCTTCTTGTCACTGTCTTATGAAGATAGGAGGTCACTTTCGCCTCTGAGGGGTGTGGTCTTCTTTCTGAGACCCCATCAGAGGAACACATTGACATTTTGTGTTTGCTGGAAGTCATTCCAAACCATTAAAACCGTTCAATTGGTAATCTGAAACCGAATTACGATGCTAGTGTTAATTAACCCCACCCTACGGGGAGCAAAAAAGGTTAAAATTTATGTTCCATCCCCTCTGTAGTGGGCGCGCTGCACTTGATAATCTCTCTCCGCCTTGGAGAAGGAACGAGAAAGTATATTAACTGATTTTTTTTTTTTTTTGATGTAATTTTCCAATAATAAACGGAGTTAGGAAATCATTTTAGAAAGACCCCTTCAACGTAAAATGTATGCGTTATATTGTATGTTGCAATACTTTTGAGTAGGGAGGGTAGCTCTAGGATAAAAATGGTCGCGTTTTGCTGTTTTCTTTCTTACAGCTACCGTAGTTAGGATTTTTTGCGTCTAAGTTTAGCTAAACGACTGTATAAACTTGTCAATTCAACTGAAAATAAACCAATTAAGTTTGTATAGTATGCACTTCATATTTCTTGGGGTTTTTTGCAGTAAATCATGCTAGACATGAGTAATATCATTTCTCAGACAATACCGATGAATATCATGTAAAATGATTTATATTTGTATTTCCAAACTGTACAGCTGCATAGATATGCTCGCATTGCATTGTAAATTATAATAAGACTTCATTTCCAATTTCTGAAGAATTAGGGTATGCAATGACCGGATAAACACACTACACCAGCCCTTTAACATGGAAGGTATTGCCTTTATACAGCGTACAGAATGTTCACACATTGGTCATTCGCTTATGGTAAATGAAGTCTGGTCTTTGCAAAAAAAAAAAAGATGTAGTGAATTCAGACTTAAAGTCTCATTTCCTTATGTTAATGTTGATTTAATTTTCCCTCGTTTAGCGAGACACGATACATTAATTTACAGTGGGAATTAATGTGCTCTTTAGCGTCTGGTGGATGTGAATCCTGAAGACATTAATTTCCACCCGGTAGAACTCATCGGCATTGCCAGAACTTTGTATAAAGGGGTGGAATCATTGATAATAATATGATCCCGAACTGAGATTCCTATACTGTATAACGACTATCTAGTGAAAACTCATCCCCAAGGATAAAATTGC
The DNA here is from genome assembly GCA_001188425.1 of Eucidaris tribuloides. Classification (NCBI taxonomy): domain Eukaryota; kingdom Metazoa; phylum Echinodermata; class Echinoidea; order Cidaroida; family Cidaridae; genus Eucidaris; species Eucidaris tribuloides. The sequence continues at coordinate 3,390 of JZLH01S0634062.1, read as the reverse complement.
CAGAATTAACACACTTGCTGGGAGTGGGTTATGCGGCAGCGATTTTCTTTTCATAAGGATGCTGTCCATTAAAGAGTTACTCTTTGGAAGGAAAGAGTTCGGTTTGGGCTATTTCAATCACCGCACACTGAAGGGGAGGAAGGGGAATTCGCAGACACCCAAACTTAAACTGGACGCTATTTCAGGCAAAACTCAAAATAAAATTGCTGGCGTTTCTAGTTACTTCCGAAGAATTCTAGGGATTCTGCAGCAAACTCATCACTCTACAATCAAGCCCGCTCCCCCTTCCCCCTCCCCCGTAGCTTCCCCGCTGGCTTACTGACATAACGTCCAGTTTGTTGACAGACTAGGCATGTGTTATCTGTCTTCGCCTCTTGATACATGAAGGCCTCGTTAACCCAGAATCGACGTGGAGAGGGATGCGGGTATCATGTCCGTCACATCATGGCCTCGAGCCGGGAAGACACTGATTAGCAAGATACATTCGTGATTGTTGACAAACAGAAGTTAGATATCTTATAAACCTGACAGAGGGCACTTTGTAAGGTGACAGGTCGTCCTTCCGAAGGTTCGTTATTCTTATTCCAAATGAAAACTTTACGCAATTCGAATTAATGAACCCTCAGGTACAGGTATATACGAAATGTGTGTGTTTGGACTTACAAACCTATGTGACAAAACGTTTCATAGAAAAAAAAATGAAATAAACACCTGCATATTAGACAGCTTGTCATTCACTCTCAATTATTTCCACCCACTGTTCACCATGCATCTCTAATTCTTCGTTTCTTCGTGTTTGTTTTTCCATCCCAGTATTTGCCGGTGTGTTTGTCCGTTTTCGTCAACTGACCAGTCTCGTGCCGCCTTATTACATCAAAATCAAGAGTATGAATATCTGGGGGTTGGTCTTCGGCTGGGTGTCCGGGTTTGGCATGATGCTGGTCGCTAACTTCCAGGTAAGATCTAGTGTTGTACTCGTACTCGGTACTCGTACTCGGTACTCGTACTCGGTACTCGGTACTCGTACTCGGTACTTGTACTCGTTACTCGTAGGCCTACTCGGTATTCGTACTCTAGTATAATAAATGTTTGGGGGTTGGTCTTCGGATGGGTGTCCGGGTTCGGCATGATGCTCGTTGCTAACTTCCAGGTAAGATCTAGTGTTGTACTCGTACTCGGTACTCGTACTCCGTATTCGTACTCGAGTATGAATATCTGGGGGTTGGTCTTCGGCTGGGTGTCCGGGTTCGGCATGATGCTCGTCGCTAACTTCCAGGGAAGATCTAGTGTTGTACTCGTACTCGGTACTCGTACTCGGTACTCATACTCGGTACTCGTACTCGTTACTCGTTCTCGGTATTCGTTCTCGAGTATGAATATCTGGGGGCTGGTTTTCGGCTGGGTGTCCGGGTTTGGCATGATGCTCGTCGCTAACTTCCAGGTAAGATCTAGTGTTGTAGTAGTACTCGGTACTCGGTACTCGTACTCGGTACTCGGTACTCGTACTCGGTACTCGGTACTCGGTACTCGGTACTCGTACTCGGTACTCGTAGGCCTACTCGGTATTCGTACTCGAGTATGAATATCTGGGTGTTGG
>JZLH01S0634043.1:1841-12881 GCA_001188425.1 Eucidaris tribuloides | reverse complement strand
TCTTGCACCTTCAGGTCTCTGACGACGACATATGCCAGGTACGCCACTGCTGCTTATGATGTCCCCCCCAAAAAAAATTTAAAAATGGATTTGCGCCACTGTTCACAATGTGAAGATTACTAAAAAGAAACACCTACCATAGGACCTTTGGGTAGAATACGTAGTTTTGGTGAAAATGTGGACGGTTAAATTTCAAAATTTGCAAAGTGACGAGCATGTTCCGTTAGTTCAAAAAATTGTTTGATCAGCCGCTTGCTGAAGGTCATGCAGAGTTCAACTGTTAAGACCATAGCAGTGTACGTAGTCGCATACTGCCCGTCGGCTGGTCATGCGTACCGTGTTCTGCAATTTGAGCAAAATTTAGAGGCAGGGGATCTCTTTTGCGTGCCTAAAAATTAACATTGTGTAAATACAATATGGCATTTAGAAGAAAATGCCATTTGGGAACCTTTAGCAAAATATAGGAGCTAGAAACTCAGTTTTAGTGGAAGTATAGTGACCGTTAGACTCAGATTTGAATTTTTTTCTTGCGAGAAAAAGATTCCTACCATAGAACGTACACTAAACGGCTATTGTTTTTCTTTTGCAGTTTTTAAATTCTAGGCAATCACTGACTCCCAAATTTCATAGACATGCCCTTCATCAATAGCCTAAGGGCATGGGTTATCTTTTCCTAGTCTGCGGGGATGTTTGCAAATGAGATCCACTGCCTTTAAACTCATGGAATGAACAATATTCTGGTAGCATATCGTTACTAGTTTTCTCGTAAAACATTAAGTTCATGACGTATGGATCTCAACCTTTCAACACACCATTTGTTAGTACTTTACTACTGTAAAAAAAAATGTGATAACGGTCAATTTTTTATATACGGGATCGCCTGAAACCATTTCCCGTACCTTCTGTTACACTGCAGACCAGCCTTTCATGCCAATATGAAGGTGGCTGGTTGGTGCATTTACACATCACAAGAAATGACTCAAATATACCCCTGACCCCAAAGGGTTCAAGATAGTGTTCTTATATGCACATCCCCATTTTTTGCTGAGATTTGTCCTAGCTAAAGAGAGGCCCATATACTGCGTTTTTCTATGGTAACCTGCCCACTTAGAAAAAGTGATCCCACGTTAAATTTTAAATGAAATAATTTAAATTAGTGTTGGAGAGATAGCCTACATGTATGCGTATCACTTGTACCAAAGAGTGTTTTATATGATAAGGCCTATACTTTCTAATTTCCACCAAATGTATAGTTTGTAACATGAGACAGACACTCCCATACTACTGCTGTGTGTGCTGTTTGAGATTATCACACCACAGCTGACCAAAAGTAAAATTTTATTTGAATTGGTGTAGGAAAGATAGACTATGCTAATTATTTGAGAAAAATGTGTGTTAACTAGAGTTAGTGCTTTTAATGAACATATGTAACATGGAGACATACAAAAAGTGATAACAAAAATAAATGAATAAATGGTAAACACTGTTTTTGCCTTCTCAATGCTCTGTGTTACCTAGGGTTGCAAAATTCCCGGGAATTTTCATAGCGGAAAATTTCCATGGGAATTTTCGGAAATTTTCCGAAAATAAAGGGGATTTTGGGCAACTTTCGGAAACTTTGAATATATTCGTACATGTAGCATTTAAATGTAAAAATTAATTAATTCATCTATTATCAAAAATGTCTTGATATCATAAGTTTGCTATAAGTTGAACACAAAGAAGTTAAGAGATGATACAATGTAAAGACAAACACTGATTTATGTTTGTTTATTTAGTTAAAAATCAGGAAAACATAGACCTTACTCGACTTGTAACTTGACTTTGTTTGCAATATACGTACAGGTACTATCAGCTCAACCAGCCAAATTTCTGATAATGTGTGTGTTCTCTCATTTCGGCTTATTTATCCTCATGAAAGGCCCAGACAAGCTAAAAGAGAGGTAAAACTATTTTATTCAAATGAAGAAGTGCTATACAACAGAGTACTGATGAAATTTTTCAAAAATAAAATAAGTTTCCATATATTTCCATATATTTTGATAAAAATGAAAATTCCCAAAATTCCCAGCCCATTGAAAATTCCCCAAACTTTCCATGCAAAGTTTCCAAAATTCCTGGAAAGTTTTGAACCCTTTGCAACCCTAGTCTTACTGCAATGTCACATTTTCCATCCTCTATAACTGTCGGGCCAAGATAAACAAGCTTTTTTGACTGGTCCTATTCAGAAGTATTCTTATGGGTTTTTTTCAGACAAAGCAACTTGAACTACTGTCAGAGAAGGGACTTGGCCAGGCCGTCCGGGAGTTTGTAGAGAAGGAAGAGAAAGAAGCCATCCAAGCACTGGTCAAACATCAGCTAGACCAGACCCAGGGCCAGCTGAAGAACAGACGGACCAAGGAGGAACAGATCGAGGAGGAGGTCAGTTGTTTCATCATTTGCAAGAGTTTAAGACCACAAGAATGTTTCCCTTTACACCATGTACAAAAACTATTGCTTTTTGAAGAGGTTAAAGTGATAGGCTAACATTGTGGAGCTTCTATTTAAAAAATTGTCAAATTTTGATATCTGAGCTATATACATGTAGTAGTGTTTGACTGGACAAATAAACACCCTACAATACAAAAGTTTGGAAATTTATGTTGCCACTGGCAAGATATGAATGAATAAACAATACTCGGGGCGAGTAAAAAATAGCCTAGATCTACACACAGTAAGTCTATGGAAGGAAATAGGCAAGTGAATCCAGTCAACTTACGATTTTCACTTTTTTAAAGCACTAAATAATCATATTGAAATACAATTTTTTCAGGGCTTCAATTTAGACCTTATCAAAGACACTGGTAGCATGGGGAATCAAGTAGCTCAGATTTTTTTTTAACTGTGGTAAATGTTAGCCAGTGGCTTTAAAGGGTAGGTTGAGTGCATATTAGTTATTATTCATTGCTCAAATGGCAAGGGAAAGTACTTCCACCATCATCAATACTTTTAATGGCACATTACTTTGAACTCGGAGCAAGAACTTGTGCAGTAATGCGATGACCATACAGTGCCAAGGCCTTATAATTCCTGTGGAAGATTCTTCCAGTTCTTGTACAAAAATCTATGAATCTGCCTTCCAAGGGGACCGATGTTGTTGTATAGTGTACAAGCACTATCTTGTGCCCTTTGAGCAATGACATTGAATCCAACTTGACATTCAACATCTTCAAGAAGCAATAAATTTGAGCTTTTGTTTTCTACATCATGGTGACAGGGTTGACTTATTCCCATTTTTTGTGATATTTCCCGGACGATTGGGTTGGAAGTAAGATTCTGATTAGGAAATATGCCAATCCTGCATGGTGATAACATCTCAGAAGACAAAAAGTTGGGTTATAGGGTTGCTATTGGGTTTCCAGTTCAGAACGTGGTTAGATTTATAATTAGTTTTGTGGTAAGGGTTGGTGAATTATATGAAATAATCATTGGCACGATTGTCACCGCATCAAATGGCATGGAGCCGTTCAGGAATATGCAGCATGCTGCATAACATTCACAAAGTGTTACATGAAATATAGTTTTTCCGTAAATAGCATATACATGTATTACAGTTGGCAAAATTTACAATTGAATCACTTTATCATTATTTCTTATGTACATGTCCACTACGAAATTTTAAAATGTAAATATTAGTTCTTACATACATGTTGACTGAAATTTCGAAATCTATTTTTATTTTTATTTTTTTTTGCAGTTGCAAAGATTCAAGGAAGAAAGGAGAAAAATCAGTGAAGAAGACATTGCGAAAGAAGTGAAGAGGGTGAGAGAGCAGTTGCAGTATTTTTTTTCATACATAATGAAATAATTCACTGAGATAAAATGACAACATTTTTGGTGTTGTTAGAGAGAGAGATTGTACTGTCATGCTGAATAAATGAATAGGCACCAAATATTGACAAAGGATATATTTCAAGAAAGGAAAGAAAAAAAGATAAAAGTCTGAATGCTTTGCATTTTATCCTTTTTGAAATGCCACCAAAACTTGATGTATATCAAATTTCTTGTCAGTGGTATTCACTTTATGCTTATTCAATGTTATCAGCAGGCGTGGTTCTATGGGGTGGGGGGCCTTTGGGGGCTTGACGAACCCCCCCCCCCAAAAAAAAAAAAAAAAAACTAAAATGAAAAATAAAGAAATAAAATAAAATAAAATAAAATAAAAAGATAAATAAAAAAGAATAGAAAAAAATTAAAATTGGCAGGAAATTTTTTTGGCAAATAAAATATTAATCAACATGGCCCTTTGGCATAAACAATGGAACTCTGGACTTTAAATGAAATATTTTGTGCTACTCCAACCCCCCCCCCCCAAAAAAAAAAAACAAAAACAAAAACAACCACCCCCCCCCCCCCATCTCCCCCGCTGACGACTTTTTGCGGCTGGGATACCAAGAAAATATTGACCCGGATTTTGCCACGGATAAAGCCTCCAGTAGCCCCCCATAACTTTTTTGCGTCTAGAACCGCACCTGGTTATCAGTGGTGCTTATTAGTGACTGTCATACACAACAGGAATGATACATGCTTATTTATTTTTGTCTCTTTCGCTGCCACATGTTGCCTACAAATGTTTGTTTTAACTTATGTCTTCTTTTCACAGCAACCAATGAGGATATACTTAATATAGAAAATATTATTTCTGACAGGCATTTCACACACATTGGTTTTTGTCAGCGTTATATTTATGTATTATTACAATTTGTGTAGAAACAATTATTGTACTGTTATATGTCCTTGAAAATGAAATAAATTAACATAAAGAAATAAAAAGAAGGATGTTTGATGAGATATTAAAGGGCAGTGACATGATTGGGAGAAATACAAAAAATGCCTCTAGAACTGGTTGAAAGATATACCAGTCAATACACTAGCTGGAGTGTATCTCCTGGCTGGAAGGATTTGTCTTGAACTTAAGGAGAATCAAGCATCCACATACCAGTGCTGTATTTCTCTCGTGACCCGAGAGAAATTAATCTCATAGAAAGCCACACAACAAATTTGTCTGTCACAAGGCATATTGATGGTCGGTTTTTTTTTAAGTGAGTCAACTTTTAACTACAAAATGTTCACAGTAGAATCCTTGCATAGTTTACTTAATTCTAGAATAGTTTCACCCCAAGTTTAGGAATACTTCCAATTACGTAAATGTATGAATATGAAATATAAATGCAGAATCTGATTTTTCTTGCCTTATTCTACCAGGTGATTAGCGAAGACAGATCTCAGAGACCAGATGCGTATGGAGTTGAAGGCAATGGTGATGATGCCAGTCTTGATTCAGATGATGACGATGATGATATCGGAGGTCCGTCACATTCCGTTTCTACCCGAGGGATGGGAAGGGGGCGAGGCAGAGGACGAGGAAGAGGAAGGGGGCAAGGTAGGAAGAATGAGGTTGCCAATTTCAATTTAAAGCCTGTGATTCATATGTCATTCAAACATAAAAGATTTGTTTTTATTCCAAACGGTGGTCCCATGTTTCACAAAAAATGATACAATATTAATGTTATTACCATCAATACTTTGGCCAGCTGTGTACTGATAATGAAGGTGATGATTATGATGAGGATAGTAAGGATAATTTAACCCTAAAAGGACTGGGCTATGGGGGGGGGGGCATGATGGCCCCCCCCTTCTTATCTCGGCCGTGGAGAGCCAACATAAACTCTAAGTCTGTATAGTAATTTTAGGGGTAAAAATCAATCTCTAATTGATATGAATTAATTATGCAAATTTATGCATGGAAAACATAATTTGCATATAAAATTTCACTTGAAATATTGTAATTTTTGTAGAAGTGATCTTTGCGACCTTCTTAATTAGTTTTCATAATTTAAAATTGCAATAGTCAATTTTTTCATTATGTATTTCTTTGTTTTTCGAATTTCTTATGTATTTCCTTGTTTTTGTAACTTTTGTTTTTTCTTGTTTTTTTGTGAAACTTATTGCAGACCATTTAAAAATCAAAATTAGCTGAAAATTAATTATGAAGGTCAAGTATAATAGAAAATAATAATGATTATAATCTTGCGAATCATGAATGATGGTGATAAAGATAATGCCAGTACAGCTGCTGATAATGATGGTGCGGAGGACAATGATGAGGAGGAAGAGGATGATGATGGTGATACCATGGTGATGTTGATGATGATGATGGTAATAGTGATAATGATGATTATGAGGATGATTAAGGATGATGGTGATTATGATGATGATGTTGATGATGATTTTTTAATGATGATGATAATGATGATGATAATGATGATTATGAAAACGTATGAGATTTATATGATAATGAGGGTCATGAATGATGATTGATAATGCTGCTGCTGCTGATAATTATGGTGGAGATGAGGGTGATGGGAAGGAAGAGGATAATGATACAGTGATGGTGATGATGATAATTATGATGATAATGATGATGGTGGTGATGTTGATGATCATGATCATGAATGGTAATGATAATGCTGCTGCTGCTGGTAAGTATGGTGGAGAGGAGGGTGATGAGGAGGAAGAGGATGATAATAATGGTGATGATGATAATGATGATGTTGATAATGATGATAATGATGATGATTATGACAATAGTGATAATTATGATGATAATGAGGATCATGAATGAGGATAGTGAAAATGATGATGGGAGGAGGGTAATGAGAAAGAGGATAATATGGTGATGATGATGATGATTTATGATGTCAATGATAATACTAATAAAAACACTCCATTTTCACTCCAGCTACCCAAGCAAGAGGCAGTAGAGGGGGAAGAGGAAGCCGGGGAGGTCGAGGGACATCCAGTCGGGGTTCAGCTGCCAATCAAAGCAAGCAGGGGATGCGACAAAGTGTACTAACCGGTTCTTTTCCAAGTCAAAGTAAGTTTCTATGATGTTTGATCAAATGTTTTGTTACTGGAAAGAGATGGTATTTATGACCGAGTACGTGATGTGAAATGTGCATGCCGGGAATGTTTTAGTAATCTGCTTGAAGGTACTATTCCACAGAGAATTTTTCTTATTCTGATTTATAAGATTCTAGTCCACTATAACAGGCAACCGATCATTGTTATGAATAATTTAATATTGTATTGGTAAAATATTATAAAAGAATTTGACTTTCACAGGAATTTCTGATCACTAGTCTAACAAGGACACATAGAAGCATGAGACTTCACAAAAAAATCCCCTCGTCAGTGTTCTAGATTTTATAGAATCATTTTAATCCACATCATACGCTGCATCCAATCCTGTTTATGTATGTTTTCTACTCATCCCGGTAGTAGATAAAGAACTTTAAACGTTAAGAGTAGGCAACTTGACTTACTTTGCTCATTAATATGCAACGTTTCACGTCCTATCCAGGATGCTTCCTCCGTCCGAATGATCTTCAGTAGCAATTGGTTATTGACCCTTGACGAGGTTAAAGAACTTTGGAAAACTTCGGAAAATCTTCAAAAATTGCAGAGTTGTAGGCTCTGGCGAAGTTGTGCCGCAGGCCCCCTCCCCTGTTTAGAGATGGCTCCTCCCTTTTCACATATATCAATTGCTTAACTCCCATTTCAAACCACCATGCCTCACGATCTAAGTTGACAACGTCCTTGTTTTCAAAGGTGTGATTTGTACTGTTCAAATGGGAGTATACTGCAGAGCCTCCACAACCAGAAGAGCTAGCTCTTCTGTGTTGGTACATGCGTTTGGCTAACATTTGTTTTGTTTCTCCTTTGTAAAATTCTTCACACTTGTCATTCTTACATTGGACGGCATAGATCACATTAGTTTGTTGGTCCTTGGTTGTCCAATCCTGCTAGTTACTCCTAACACTAGGTTTGAACTGATTCTTTCCCTTGCGTATTGTTACTTCATCAGCATCAAGCAAGAAATCAAGGCCCGGAGCAATACAATTTGAGGTACGTCATCTGATACTCATGAAATTCTCCCTGTCACATGCAGAGGGTGTTGGATGGGTATGGGGTACCCTTCTCCCACCCCCTCCCCCCCCCCCCCAACTTTGGTGGGAAGTTGTGTGGTCATTTGTGATTATGTCAGGGTAAAGTAACAGAAGGATCCTGTTGGTTAAAATCAAATAGCAGATGACTTTTCTTCGGTAATCCGACATTTGCTCCGGCAACAGTTGCTCCAGTAAAAATTTCTCAGAAGACAAAGAGTTAGGGTTAAGGTAGCCATTGGGTTTCCAGTTCAGAATAGGGTTGGGGATAGGGTTAGGGTTGAGGTTGGGGTTAGTGCATGAAATAATCGTCAGAGCAATTATTGATGCAGCAAATGTCGGACATTCTTTTTTTCACTTCTCTACCTGTCGCCCATCAGTACAGAAAGAATCCTCTCGGGTAAAATCAAATAATGGAGGACCTTGTTTATATTAATGCACCAGATCAGGAATTCACAATGAAAACCTCACAAGATTTTGTCCTCTTGGACCCCTCATAATTTTGAAATCCATTATACTTTGTAATGAAACAAACAGAAACAATATTAACAAAGCAAGATGCAATGTGTCCTAGAGAAGGGTGGTACTTGTCCAGGGGGTTGTTATCCTAAAACAGTCCAAGATGTATGTGTTTGTCATCATCTTATATTCATGTTAAAGATTGTGTCAGGGATGTGCAAGTCCATTACTTCCCTTTATTATCAATACCAAACGGTAGTTTAGTACTTACAAATGGTGTGTTGAAAGTATGAGATCCATACGTTATGAATTTGTTGTTTTATGAGAAAAACTAATAACGACATGTTACCAGAATGTTGTTCTTTCCGTGAGTTTCAATTTTGCTCAAACTGCGAATCGCAGTTATTGTGTAACGTCGCAAGACCAGCGGAGCGCGCTGATTGGTCAAACGGCTAAAATCCACGTGACCTTCGGCTAACGGCTGATCGGACAATTTTGGAACGGCACGTGCACGTTTGACGTCGCAGATTTTTTGAAAATGCTTCTGAGTAATTTGAAAAAGGATGAAGTTCAACCGTCAAGATTTTCACCAAAACTCAGTATTTTCCCCCAAGTCTCTATGAGAGGTGTTTATCTTCATATTGGATATGATTTCAGCTGATTTCATTCATTTAGATGTTTTTTGACGTGCAAATGAATGACACAATCTTTAATTTATTTTTCATCCCTAGGATGATGACTCGGATGATTCCATGAGTTTCGCGACAAATAATTCAAGAAAGAGGAAAGGAATGTAAGTCTTGGGGAAACAGTGTAAGATAAAGGGCATTTCATAAGCCAAAATGTGTCATGCATAGTCATGCCCAAGTGACAAATTTGAACAGTTTTATCGCAAAACGGGTTAACTCCACTTCAGTAACTGTGGAAAAATATGCACTTCTTTGCCTCAGTTTGTACATGCGCCTATGAAAAAATAAAAATAAAACCCAAGATATTTTGTACTTGCTTGTGGAATTTGGCTTTAAATTTCATACTATCCCTGGGTTAGTAGGTGGTAAATGTGTTGACGTTAATAACTCAATTTTGGTGAAAATAGATTTAACACATTTTGCGATCAGACTCTTCCATTTGTCGTGTTGCTGGTAGATGGGCATTAGCATGTACTCTTAGCAGAAAGGCCGTAACACTGGATTGTCTCTAATTGGGAAACCATCGGCTAATTTTATTTTTGTACGTGAAAGACTGACAGATCAAAAAATAAATAAAATGTTTGGATTTCATGGGAAACAAGCCAATAGTTTTCATGTCTGCAGCAATTTACTGGTAACACCCTTCTGCTTAGAGCACATGCATACTCCCTTCTGCTTAGAGCACATGCATACACCCTTCTGCTTAGAGCACATGCATACACCCTTCTAGGCACATGCATACACCCTTCTGCAGCAGCACTGCGAATGGTCGTCTTAATCCTGGTAAATAGTTTTATCTAACATTGGTCAAAAAGTAGGCACTGCAACTCTCCTGTTACCGTTATTTGGCATACATCATGTAGCTCATGCTTGGACCATGTATCCTTCAGCAAGGCAGCAGCTATACAGCACAATAGAAGGGGCCCCGAAGAATGTTGATCGTGTTGAAATGGCCATCATATGGGGTTTTCACCCTTCTCTTTTTGATGAAGTGTGTGGGTTCTTTTATGTGTTAAGGTGTTTCTGTCTCAACACAGGACCTCCAGCTTTACTTTCTATCTGAGTAATGGGGTAATGGGATAAAGTGCCTTACCAGAGGACACAACTGCCAGGAGGATTAGACAGATTAGTGAGGATTACGAGGATTAGAGCTTGATTGATTAGTTTCTACAAATGCATGTAATCTTGCATGTAAGTGCACTACCGTCTTTTACCTCCCGTGCCTGGAGGGTTAAAATTTCTGAAAATTTATATCGGTGTTTCACTGGTGTGTGTTCTAAGTTTCAGTAGCGTAGCCAGCTTTTTGCCATTGGGGGGGCAAGGCACCCGAATGTACCGACAAACTCCCGACGTACCGACATAGGCTATTCATGTTGTGTAATGATAACAGTTTAATGATTTACGAAGATAGTGAATAATTGATACACAGGGGCGGGTATAGGTTTTTGGTAAGGTTTTTTTTGTGAGGGAATGGTGATGGGAGAAAATTTGAAAATTGCATGTTTGCGCGCGAAGCGCGCCGAAAATTTTAGAATTGTCTATGTGTGCGCGCGAAGCCCGCCGAAAATTTTCAAAATGTGTTTGCAATTTGAAAACTGTATATGTTTGCGTGCCAAGCGCGCCAAAAATTTGACAAATTTTGTATGATGTGTGCGCGCGAAGCCCGCCGAAAATTTTCAAAATGTGTTTGCAATTTGAAAACTGTATATGTTTGCGCGCGAAGCGCGCCAAAAATTTGACAAATTTTGTATGAAACTATGAAAATTGCGTATGTTTGATAGTATTTTTATGTTAAGTTTAATGGTTTGTAGTGTTTTGCACTGTTTTTTAAACAAATTTTGCAATAGGCTCATTTGGTTTTCCTGACATCTACTATCATAATAAGACCATACAAATTTTTCACTTGA
>JZLH01S0634040.1:2649-16716 GCA_001188425.1 Eucidaris tribuloides | reverse complement strand
GGCAATGGGATATTGTTAACCCATTCGAGACTAAGTACGAGTTAACTCGTGTTAGGGTCTATGGAAAATGCTTGTTATAGTGAAATCAAATCATCTCCAATGGGTTAAAACTGCATTCTTTGATCTAAATCAACCCATTCATTACCCCCCACCTTAAATTAAAAAAATAAAAAATTGTTTGTTTTATGCTGTCCATTGGTATCACACTAATATCACGTCTATCATACCTTTGGATGGTCTGTATGGATTCCAATTATGTAGATGTACATTTACTTTTTCTTAATTCAACACATTTCAAGTACCTTACAATAAGTTCAGTAGCATGTTTGAAAACTACTTCACCGTGCTTTACTACCATTGCAATTCTACCTATTTACTGCTGGGATAGTTATGATTGGCTGATTATGGAATAAGTTCCAGATATATTGGGGTGGGATGTATTTGTTTCATATACTATATTGAATGGATTAATTGGGGGATCGAACAAATCCAAGAAATGTCGACCCATTTCTGAAGAAAAAAAATTCTGAAGTGTGTACGTATAGAGGTGGTTGCGCACATACAGGCTCAGTGTGGTACTGCTAACCTCTGGTAATATTGCTTCACAGGAGCTTCAATTATCTGCTCAGCAGTAATCATCGTGAGGAGTTGAAAGAATGCAGGGTTGGCAGCTGACTTTTTGGGGGGGAGGGGGGGGTGGGTGTTAGGGAGGCATAAATACATGTAATGCACAACATGAATTCTGTACATTGCATCAGTGTACCATGCACCTTATAGAGTAACTTATGTGTAAAATTATCTTAATTTTATTAGAAATAGGTGGCCAAGACCAAATTGTTAACTCATGTATCTATATCATTTGTCATTTTCTCTTCTAAAAAAAATGACATACTGTATTACTGAACTGATTGCATAGAGTTAGAGTGAACATGAAAAAAAAATTCTGAGTGTGATCTCTTGCCCTAGTCACTGTTTTCATTTGCTTTAGTGCCTTGTATTTTGTATCAAATACACTTATCTAAATTCAAAGATAGGCTACTAGTACTACTAAACATATAAAATGCTTTGATCATGGATCCCTGCTTGGTGTAAAGTACATGTAAATGTACATTGAGAAGAGCAAATATAATATAGGGTACCCAGATCTGGGGTCATAAAACTCCCAGAGTGGTGTTTGCTGTGCCTTTGAATGCTGCAATTATCACAGGAATTGCAAGTGGCAATACTAACAATTTGCCATCCCCAGATCTGAACATTTTACATTTACACAAGCAGAAGCTTCTTTGCAGAATAAATATCTCTAGTGTGTGCGAACAAGTAAAGTGTTCCTCATTCAGATAACACATTATATGCACACACTTCCTATATGTCATGGATACAACGCCCACACTCTTTGCAGTAATGTGCTCACGTATGCTCTTGCCAAATTAAATCTGTCCTGAACATTTATTGAGCACACACCTCATAAACCAGCCAAGGGAATTCAGGGGTGCTGATGTGTTTGTTCGCAAGGAAATGAATACAGTTGATGCTAATCGGATAAATCATTCGTGTCAACACCTCGGCAATAGAGCCAGTTAGTAGCAATCATCTCCAGTTATGAATGATGACATTAGGTCCATTCATTATTGATTTTCTCAGCCTTTGCTCAGTACTTTATCAGTCATTCTATCATATGTCAATGAGATATGTTATAAACAGTAAAAATAAAGGCCAATATTTGATTTGACACAATGTATTTTTTTTCAACAACAACTTTACAGTATGATCTACATAACTCAGATGTTTTTACTCTAAATTCAATTCATGCAATTTGACTTCCTTAAAGGGTAGTACATGATTGGGAGGAAGAAAAAATGCCTATTGTGAGTTTGTTACAAGTACATGTACAGTATGTAGAGTATACAGTTGTGTAGCGGTAAGTTATTACCATAATACCTTATCAAAATTGACGATGCATGACAACAAAAACTGGAATGCTAATAGAAATGACACGTGCTTTGAAAATGGGGGTCGTGAAACAGATATAGGCTACAGCATTTGTTGCCCGTAATTGAAATTGTTATGGTCCATTTGATTTGTAATGGTATAAACACGGATTATGATTGTAATGGTGTTATTATCAGACTGTCAGTGGATTTTTGAAAAATGGTACAGGTTTCATTTTCTGTCCTTTAAATCCATTTTCACCACAGAAATTAAGGAATGTGTTAGATTCCTTTTATCTTAAAAGACGGATTGGGGAATTCTGTTCCTTGTCATAACCTCATTCGTATACATTCCAAACAAATTCTTTTCATAGCCCAGAGTTTCATCCGCATAGTGTATGCATCTGCAGAGTGTTTTTAATGTTCCAAAAATATGTTCATGTCCATAATGTGTGTGGTGACATGCTTTCAGCTGCACCAGGGTTGCCAGGTTTTTCGAAACTCAAAATGCCAAATTACATGCCAATGGCCAAATTCATTGAAAAAACGCCAAATTTGATTTGATGAATTTCATGGGCAGCATAGCCAAGATGTGGTTAGAAATAACATTGTAATCAATTTATAACACCTTCGAAACCTCTGCCGCAGCCAAAAATTTGATTGCTGCATTTTAAGCACAGCCAGATGTGTGAAGTACATGTGCAGCGCTACTTTTGGACCCTTGTGGCATCTTATTTTACTGAAAAACCTCTGAAAATTAGGTGTGTACTATGATATTTAGGTATGCCATTGTAAAACGCCAAAAAAATGCCAAAAAGCTGTTTGGCGTTCACTTTGAATTCTTCAATGCCAATCGGTATCATAAAATTGCCCAATTTATAGAGTTTGGGGGTTAAAAACACCAAACTAGCAACCCTGAGCTGCACTCGTTGCATTCATTGGATACATGAAATTTGAGCAGCAAACTTTCCCCATCCCCAAATGATATGCTTTCAATTGAAGTCACCAGATGTTTAGATGAGATTCGCAGGGAGGGTGGGGTGGGGGAGGCTTGAGCAGTTATGTACAAGTGAAGGCCATGTTGCATTATTAGGTTTTGCTTTGATGTTCTCCCAGTTGGGTACGTGTACATGACCACATGTGTGAAAAATATTGATGTACATATGTACATGTACCTGCAATTTTTACAATGACTCTGTACTTGGAAATAAATCCAGAACATGGCTGCATTGATTAATATTTGGTATATTTTAGTTAGTTTAATACGTTTGATGATTTAAATGCATCACTACTTTTGCATCTTACATAATAATACAATTCATAACTTGCAATCAAGAATGTATATTAAAGAAACAATTCTGATACTTTAGGCCAGAGATTTCACAAAGTGTATTTGCTCTCATTTCACTTCATATTTGTACCCCTCCCCCACAATGATTTCTGCACAGATTTGCAAGCTTTTAAAATCATTCAATACTGCCACTCTTGCTGAGACCCAGGTGGGAGCATGCCATTTCTCTGATGACTCTCCATTAACCTTTAACATTAGCCAGAGGTGTTGTAGAAACAAATGGCAATTAAGTTAGTTGTTTGCGCCGACACATGCACAAATAGTATATTTCCTTGACAAATGGCCTGCAAAAGTGCTCATATACATTGATGATCAATGCTAAACTGGCTGTGTGTGTGTGTGTGTGTGTGTGTGTGTGTGTGTGTGTGTGTGTGTGTGTGTGTGTGTGTGTGTGTGTGTGTGTGTGTGTGTGTGTGTGTTGTTGTGTACATGTCTGTCTGTAATGTATGGTAGGCCTACTCCTATAAAAGGACAGTATACACACACGCACACACAGACACACACACACACACACACACACACACACACACACACATACACATACACAGAGTGCTTGTGTAGTTCAAATATTGCTATTATATACAGTTCTTGACATTCTACTCTGGGAACGAATGTACCCTTATCTTTCTCTGACTTCATAAGATGTAGAAGTACTGTAGTATCTAGTAGAGTACTGTATTTTTGGGGTTTTGCACTAGATATGAAATACGTGTATACTTTCAAAATTGTCAGGGTTGTGTGTAAAAGTTTAGGGAACAAATCAAAGTTCATAACTTTCTGTTGTACCTGTTTGAACTGACATAAATAGCAAGAATGTCCAGAATTTTTGTTTGCATTTCTGAAAGAATTTGGGGGTGTAAGCGATCTTTCAGAGAATGGTTTAAAGTGTGATTTTCCATCAATTTCATCCTGTTTATTGTATGACAGTTAGTTTTATTTTTGATCTGCACTCAGGTGCGCTGCTAGGGGGCGGGTATGCAGCTTGGTGTACCCAACAGAATTTTTTTCTCTCAGACCCAACAAGTAATCAAACAAAAGAAGGGTCCTCTGTTATTTTACCTGACAGAATTGCAAATGACCCAACAACTTCTGACCAATGAGGGGTGTCTACACCCCCTTCCCCACACACCCCGCTAGTGATACCTTGTCTGCACTTTATTCTGTAGTCTATTTTAAATGGTTTCAACAGATTCATTATGACAGTACATTCTCATTTTGTATCAGGCGAAGTAGGCATAAATTGTATCAATCTAGATGCACCCTTCTCGTAAACAACTTTCAATTCCCATGGGAAAGTTTTCTGAGTAAACTTTTGAGCCGGATTAACTTACGTTGTTTGGCAGAAAACGTACACCTGGTGAACATTCACATTGGCGAGAAAAACATCCCATTATGGACCCCACTACCCGACAAAACGAGGAAAGGATACATATTAACCACAGAAGTCCTCACAAAAGCCAAGTGGGCTTGACGGTATCAGGTGTACATGTAAATACCAAGGGTTTCATTTGAGGGTGTGTTTTTTTTTGTGATGCACACAGCTGATCATGTGTGTATTCTTATGGCACCAGACCCCCTCAAGATGGACAGTTTAGTCAGGGGGCAGTTTACCTGGTCGAACACGGGCCCAAACAACTGACCGATACAATGGGGACACAGTACCCAGAATGAACACTTATTGTCTGTCTTTTGTTGCTTGCTTAGTCAAGAAACCCGAAATTAGTTACTCTCTGATGCTCTTGAGCTCCCATGTTTGTCTGTTTGTTTGAAAAGCGCGAGTCTTTTAAGACCAGTTTACGGAGAGTCTACAAAAAAGGAAAAAAAATTCTCAGTCTGGGTTCAATGCCCACCTGATGGGTTTAGGAGTGGACTTGCAATGAGAGTAGTAGTCTCGAAGTACAGCCTCTCTTCCGTGTTATGAACTACTGTGTGTAAAATGTAGCATCCACTAGGGTGTGGACAAGATGAAAAATACATAAATTCTGTCGTGGGGAGTTATTATCAAAAATGAATTTTTCTACCTGTACGGAGGTCAGTGGATCCAGACGTATTCTCAGTGGAACCACCGTAGCACAGAGGGACTGAAGCTTTTGGTCTAGCTTATAGAGGGTTTGACAAATGACGTAATGGTGTAGGAAAGAATCCTAGCCAGGTCTGTAGTCTGCCAATATCAAGGTCCTTGGTTTGAGTCTTTGTGGAACAACATCGTCAATCATCTTCTTCTCTTTTTGTTTTACCTTTAATTCAATAGATTGTAGGTGAAGTTTATTTTGTCAGGTGAAACTTAGAAAATCCATTTTGCCTCAAAAGGTACATGTAGCACTACCCTAACCCTAGTCTATCTTCAAGACACGTGTACAGGTATATAAAAATCCCCAATCTGTACTGCACAAAAAAAAATACCGCTACCTGGAAGGGTATTGCAGAGTCTTTCTGTCTAGTCCTGGCATACCACATGGGGAGGGGTGGGGAAATACAATAGGGGTCTGGGAATAAATTAGATGAACCATGTCCTTAGTTTTGTCATACACCCAGTTAAAGCCAAAACAGTAGAACAAACTAACGATTCAGTCAATATGAAGAATACAGGGTACACAATCGTTAGTTTGTGGGTCTAGTCTGAATAGAGAAATTGACGAAGAGAGTCATTGTGGATAAGCAAAGTTATTCGGTGTGACAGTTATTGGCAGTGCTAAGTGAGCTTGAAACTCCCCTCTTGAGGGAGTTGATCAATGGGCGTTTGTGAGCATGAACTGGGCCCCGATCAAACAAGTTTGCTGTATCGCTTTCTGGAGAGAATGTGTAGTCAATGTGTCAATCTTGGGTGTAGAGGTAGGGGCTCTGGTGGGAGAAGGTTTAACTGTGAACAGTTACTTTCATTGAGGCACAATGCAAACATCATCACTGATGCAGCTTGAGTTCATTGGCTCAGTTTCCAAACTCCCCAAAAGGCCTAGATTTCTCAAGTTGTGAAACAGTACTAGTAGTGTAATATTTAAAGTACAATATTTGGAGAGAATAATAAAAAAGCTGTCTGTTTTTGTAATTCAAATTTGTACTATCCATACTAAAACGCATGTAATTCTCTGTATCAAGACTTTCTGAGAGTTGGTGATTTACATGGACCTACATGTACATGTGCATGTATGAAACTAGTAATTATGATTTTCAGCGTATTTATTTGAGAAATTTATTTTTGGTGTGCAATCAAGAACACAATATTCTTTTTTTTTAATTGTCGTTCTCATTCAGTCCGACATTTTACATATGAGTACAGATTATCTGTCTTATAGCCATCATAAACACCATCTGTATGCACATACCCTGTTCAGGCATGCATGACACAAACATGCTTGCTAATTCCCTGTAATTGCAGTTATTAGGCTATGTGTGATTGTTACACCTGTGTTTGGCAGATTAAAATCAATTATCTACGATCTGATCTGGGGAGAGAGAAGCACTAGAATATTGATTGAGTGTTTCATAGGTCCGTCTATATTTAGCTATGCATGTATCTAGCTTACATGAAGTCTGGTTTGATGGAAAAGACACAGCTGGAGAAATGATATTGTATGGAGCCACACCTGTGATATGATTACATGTAGTCTGTATTTTTTTTTTAAATTTTCCATTGGAGACTGGAGAGATTTGATTAAAATATTATAACATGCATTCTCCATAGACAACAGCCCAGGATGTCTCGTTCTTTGTCTCCAACATGTTAAAATGTGTTGAATGTTTACAAGCAAAGTATATTTTTCATAAAATGATATTTGCTTGGACTAGCTTTAGTTGATCATACAGTTGGTTCTTATTATTACAAACTACTCGGGAGTCAGGACCAGAAAATTTGCTCTTGATATGTTGACATTTTTTTACATCAGGGTTGCAAAGACAATAAAATATAAAGGGATTTTGACACCTTAGATCAGAAATGTAACTTTGTTATACATGTATCAGTATTCTTTTTGACAAGAGTGCACTGCATTAATAATGAAATTTTGTTATCAGGGATGCAATGACATTTTGACACTGGGACAATTATCAATGGATCTGTCAGGGATTGTGTCTTGAATAACAACAGTATTGAATGCAGAATAACCCCCCCCCCCAATCCCTTTGAAAACAAAAACACATCTATACACATGCATGTAGCTCTAACAAATAAAAAAATTTGTGTGTTGATTTTGATTGTCTGAACTAAAAATGAGTCAAAGACAAGGCCACATAAGTATATAGTTATGATTGTAAATAGCTCCGTACTATAGTAGGCCTATTAGTATTACAGGAATTTTCACCTGTCATTCCCATGAAATATGAATGCAGATCGGAACTCACAAACAAAATAACTCATCTTTATCATCACTGAGGACGGCAACAATTACCATTTTCCATTTCCACATTGTCCAAACAGTTGGCATAGTTACAAATAAGAACAAATGAAATTTCCTTACTAAATGAAATGATCTAGTGGCGGATCTGGAATTTTCCAAGGGGGGGGGGATTGCATGGGCATGCCTACAGTGTACATACAAGCATTTCAAACTAAAAGCAAATCCCCACCCCATCAAAAAAAATGGGGGTGGGGGTAGGAAGGGGTGTCACCTGCTTTGGGGTTTTGCTGGCCTCCCTCCACCCATTCTTTAGGTTGGTGTTTATAGGGGGTGCCCATTGTGATCCCCCTCCTCCCCTCCGCTCCACTCCCCTCCCCCTCCCCCTCCCCTTCCACTCCTCCCCTCCCCTTCCACTCCTCCCCTCCCCTTCCCCCTCCCCCTCCCCCACATCACTGTAATCCTGGATACAGCAACAACACTATTCAAGGAAAATATAGTTCTCATCTCTAATGTTGTGTTTCAGGTACAATATTTGTAGATTAGTCATAACTGCAAGTCATCATTGGCTACTGGCCTGTGTTGTGTTTCTAGGTGAAATCCACCCACATGATGAATTATTTTTAGGGTCATTGCACTTATTGATGCTATGGCTCCTGTAAATTTGTTGTCTAATTATTTACAAACCAGATATAAGTGTTACCATGACACACAAACAATCAACAATTAAAAACCTTGACTGGGTTTATAAAGGTATACATACATGTATATTCAGGACATATTGAGTGTGATTTCTGGTTATTATAGATGGATTTTTTGAAATCCTGTATTCATCAAGTGCTGTAGAGCAAAATATATCAGTTGCTAAAATAGAGTGTTCAATGCCATTTCCCCAATTTGTAAGACATGATGGCATAATTACCTGTACATGAATGAATCATAAAGGCAATTTGTGCATTAATACTTCATGATCATAAATTTCTCTTACCCGTCATCATTAAGTGACTGTTTTTCATATGCTTGGCTTATTGATGGCATTCTTTCAGGAAGCATATTGTTCCTCAGCTAGACTTTGTAATGACTACATGTACAAGTATGTGCCATATAATACATATTGGTTATTTCATGGAAACAGATGAAATTGACTAGACAAAATATTTACTTAATTTTCAGTCCCTAACTCCCAGCTCCTCCCTCCTCCCTCCTCCCCCCCCTCCTCCCCCATGAATGTGTACCATAAACCAAAAAGATTGTTGGATGTAATTTGTAAAGAACCTGTGATGTTGTAATTTTAATTCATTGATACTAGTTAACACTTAGGAGCAATGCATTTTAATTAGTACCTGTATATTGTGCATTTCAGCCATGCATTACAAATGTATACGTTATGTGGGCAGAACTACACGTTCAAAGCCTAAATGTGCTATTGCCTGTACTAGGGAGCTAAATACATGTACCTCCTAGTGATAATTGCTGTAAAGATTATTATGTACACATGTGCATTCATAACTTGTGAACATCCATTTTTGCCTTTTCAAATCAAAATTTTGTGCCAGCCATCTGTGGGCTATGTCTCTCCCATTGTTATTGTATGACTCATATATTTTCCTGTTCTATTCAATATAATCATGCTGTAATGAGGCAATACCCATGGGTATTTGATATATTCTGTGTGATAAAAATACCATCTAAAAAAAAACAGCAATAAGTAAGCACATACTTTTAATGTGTTATTTTGGCTTGTTTTTCTCATTCAGTAAATTGATTACATTTTTACTTTGTTCAAAATGGTCAGTGTTAAAAAATGCAGACTTCAAAATATACAATGCATATCATCCTGTAAATGGATATATTTCCATGTGTATATTTATAATGTTTCATGTATGTGTTTTATGCTACATTAATCATATGCAAAATTCAGGAAAATCTAATATTTGGAATAGATCAACAAATAGATCAATAGAAAATGAAATAAATGATGGGCTTGTACAGAATCCCAATTCACATCTCACATGCAGAGATGATTTTCTACAGCATCAATACTGGTCATGTGTGAATTATGGGACAGAGGCAGAGACAATACAAGCTTAATTTGAGTGAAATTATTTTCTGAGATTTTCTGGAAGCCAGTCATCTCTGAATATGAGATGTACATGTACTATACAAACCCATCATCCCCAATGGGTGAAGGACCATACTTATGAGAGAGAAAAAAATCCATCTGCAATATTCTCCAATTTTTAAAAAAAATCACAGTTGCATCACTGTGCAAAATGATGTCTCTCAGTTCATTTTCCGGAAACAGGATCACTTTGAAATTGTGAAAAATCTTGTCTCTAAGATCGTCATCATCTTTGCCACAAGATGAGAGAGTGGATGCCCTTGAGCCTATTTCAAGATGCGAGTTACTAAGAAGTCAGGATGATTGCAAGAAAGCATCACTGTGACCGCGGGCTGTACAGCAATCAGTATCGCCACTTACAAGCACAAGAAGCTAGCCAAGGTCTCCATTATTCAGAATTACCTCATCTCATGTTCCACCATGCATACTAATGACGGCAGAGAGACTGGAGGTGTAATTACGCGGAAGTCACACGTCTAAATATACATACAGTTTGTTACGTACACAAACATACATGTAAGTATACATACATGTATACCTCCTGTAAACACATTCTATATTTACATAAACACATACATACTGTATATAGGGTACACATACATACACACTCATTCACATACACTGGTAAACATGCAGTTAGTACATACACACACATGTACATGTACATACACATAAAATATTGTACAAACATACACAAAGAATCTATACACTAACACTGTACACAAATAAACAAACACACACAAAATACAAACATGCGGTATTATACACAAACAGACTGACACTAAAATGTATGGATTCAGACAGAAATGTTCTGAAAACCATTGTTGAAGTTACCTTGATGTGTATGTGAGGGACTGCTTTTGTGACTCTGATACATTTATACTCCAAATAATTATTACCTTCTGTATTATACACAAGCACATACATACACTTATATCTACCTAAACATACATGTATGTACATTATATGCATTCATTTCATATACATACATATACCGACATAAATATATAAACAAACATACACACACATGTAGTACTTACATTATATGTACACATACCTACATGTACATATGCATAGTACACAACAAACATATTACTTAATACAATATTTAAACAGTGAGTCTCTTTAACCCTTTGCATCATAGATTTCCAATGATGTCATAGATCTAACACAAAAAATGATATCCTCTCAGGAATTTATGGATTTCAGTCATGTGTATACATGTACTTCAATACGATGCAACAGGATAGCGCTGCTACCATGTCCAGATCTAATTAAGACCAAATACTAAACTCCATGGTCGTATACAATCACAGTACTAGGAAAATATTGATTTCCATCCATATGTGTTTTCCACCGGCTTTGTTATGAAATATAATCTATACTACAGTGTGTGTGTATGTTTGCGTGTTTATGTGTATGTATATGTTTTTTTGTGTTTATAAAATGTATGTGTGTATGTGTACATGTATGTGTATGTGAATGTGCATGTGTATATGTTTGTGTGTACATGTATGTATATTTGTGTGTTTTTCTATGTGTTTGTGAACATATCCATTATTGACCATGCATTAAAGTGATAGGCTAACATTGTGGAGCTTCAATTTAAAAAATTGTCAATTGATATCTGAAGGCTACATATTAGTGTTTTCAAATGGACAAATAAAACACCACTAGAGATACAAAAGTTTGGAAAGTTACACTGCAATGGCTACATGAATAAACAATAAAACTCGGGGGCGAGTTTTATTAACCTAGGTGTACACACAGTAAGTCTATGGGAGGAAATGGGCAAGTGAATCTGGTCAACTTACGATTTTCACTTTTTTAAAGCACTAAATAATCATTTTGAAATACAATTTTTTCAGGGCTTCATTTTTTAGACCTCATCAAAGACACTGGTAGCATGGGGAATCATGTGGCTCAGATTTTTTTAACTGTGGTAAATGTTAGCCAATACCTTTAATGAACTTGAGTGGTAAAATGCTAGTGAATGTACTAAGTGTCTGTTAATGAACATTATGGTACAAAGTATTCTTGATGCAGGACATAATGTAAGTATGTGTTTATAATCAAACATTTGCATGTAGTACCGGTATTGAGATCAAATTAAGTATAAGTGCAAACAATTAATAACTCAAATAAGCTACATGTTACTTGTACTGTATAATCTATAAACATGACAGTAACAACCTTCAATTTTCATCCAGCAATCTCAGAATATCTACAAAATATAAGCAATGAAATTGTGGATTGGTGTCATTAGCATAACATGTGACCTTGACTCTGTGTTAGATTGACACTGCTCTAAGTATAGACCCTTTTCTGGGAACATGATGTCGTCCATCACCTGCCTCAAATCAGGAAATAATGGCAGGGAACTAATCAGGAGTAAAATTTAGGCCAGCAAGAGACAAATTTAGTCACGAAGTGAGAGCTAATGTGCAGGGATTATTGATAAGCTGATACTGAGGGTGGATTATAATGGGAGGTAAGGGTTTTGGTTGGTGTTGTTTTTGTTGTTGTTGTTGCTTCCCATCCAATTTTTGATATACTTTTGACAATGAAAGAGAAAGCATACACTGTATATAAATGACTTACACTGGTAAAAATCTGTTATATCATCATATTCATCAAGGGGGGATGAATGAATACATGTAGACCCCCCTCCCCCAGTGAATAAGAAGACATCACAGATTTATGCCAATGATGACTTACATGTAGGTCTGTAGTCGATGTTAGTATTATTAGTACCACCACCACCGCCATAATTACACTGCTACTTTTATTACTGCTAGTAATGTATTACTACTGTTGTACTACTTCTACTCCTACTACTACATCTATTATTGCTATACTACTACAACAACTTCTACGATTACTACTGCTACTACTACTACTACTACTACTACTACTACTACTACTACTACTACTACTGTTGCTACAACTACTACTGTACTACTACTTCTACTACTACATCTACTACTACTACTACTACTATGACTACTACTGAACAATTAATACTACTATTATTACTATACAACTACTTCTACTTTTACTACTGCTACAACTACTGCTACTTTTACTACTATTACTACTACTACTACTACTACTACTACTACTACTACTACTTTACTACTATTACTACTACTACTACATGTACTACTACTACTTCTACTACCACTGCTACTACTATTACTACTGTAACTACTACTACTGTTACTACTGCTACTACCACTACAACCACCATCATGAAAACTATGCTACTTATCATAACTCTTGACTGGCATTCTTCACCTGCTCTTCTGCCTTCTTCTTACTAAAGAAGAATAAATGAAAGAATAAATAAATGAAAAGCTGCAATTTTGGAAATTTTGTGTATTTAAAATGTCACATTCATCATTGTATATGTAGATTTTTTTTGTATGTGTATATTTTCATTAACATCTCTCTTGATATGGCTGAAAAGTAGTCCTAAAGCATGAACATAAAAGAGATTTGATTAACAGAAATGAATTCCTACAATGCAAAAGCATCTGTTTTGTTTTGTTTTTGTTTTGTTTTGTTTGTTTTTTTTTGGGGGGGGGGTTTAGTATTTCGTACACAAAGAGAACTCTGCAGAAGCTGCAGCAGTTTAATGGCAAACGTTAATAACTTAGATGTATGATTCACATACGTACAATCCCTCTGACAAGAAGCGCTACAAATCTGACCGAAGATAAATAATTGCTAACCCTCCTTCCCAATTCTTCCCTGGATTAAAGAAATTGGATGTCGCTGTCTTGAAAGCGCAAGCCAAGGCTATCCGTTTATTGCCGTTTCTAGTTCTTAGCAGACAGGCAACATTCCCTCTCATCCATATACAGCTAACAAATGACAACAATTCAATTAATCCACCACTGCTCTCTAGTATACAGGTTCCACGTTTTTACCTCCAGGCATGTACTCTTACGTAGCTCTAATCTAGACACAAGTCACCAATGTCTTAACCATATCAGAATGGGTAAAATTTATTATGAAACTTGTATTATGAATGGATATTACATGTTTATTTTGACCGCTAGTCAATTAATTAGGAGATACAAGCATTTTGTTCATAGCCATAATTTATCATAAACAAATAATATGGAATGATGCCAGTGGCATTTACTTCACATCAGGGGTAGATAGTTCAATTTGCTGGTACATTAACTACAGGCCTGCTCTTTTAGTGCTTTTGTTCATGGTGAATAGAAATTTAGAAAAAGATGGTACTGCTGAAACATTTGTAAGGTGTATGCACTTTTTCTGTTGAATTATATAATGTATGTCGATCCTATGAACCGTTGGTTCATA
>JZLH01S0634037.1:18071-31423 GCA_001188425.1 Eucidaris tribuloides | reverse complement strand
ATCAAAATAATTAACTATTTCCATACATAATTTCACCATTCTCAAAATCACTGGTCTTTGGGAATGATTTAACAGCAAATACATTTTATGTATACATTAGGTCGTTTCCATGAGAAGAACTTTTTCAATGCTTGTTTACGGTAGTTTATTATTCAAACATCTAAATTGACAAAAATTCTTTCTATCACCTGGATTCAAATAAACCAAATAATTTTCAAATTCCAGTTTATGCTTTTATATTCGATACACAATATACTGCGAGTTTGTACATCATTGTTGGCAATTATCACTTAACTTCTGAGACACGATACTTTTAAATACAGAAAATTCTATATCACGTGCTTGGCAATTATGGCAACCCTAACCAGTGTCAAAAAGATTTTTAATACCTTCAAAGCCACGGTAAAGTGTAAGTACTACTTTGCTGGAAGGAAAAATAAAAAGAATACATTATGCTAGCTAATTTACCTTGTTTTCCATGAACTAACCTATACCAAAACATGAGCATGCGACTTTCGACAATATACACCAATTTGTATTTTCCCAATTCACCATAACCATACAGTTTTCGAAATGTTATCAGTGAAAGTTCTGGAGCAATCACGGCGACGACCTATGAACATTTGACTTCACCAAGATAGGTCATTAGAAGATAATTCCTAGCACTGCCACTTTACACTGTTTTGTTTTTGAAGCGAAAATCTCAAGCTGCATTACCTGATAAATTTGCATCAAAATTTACAAGTGTTGGTTATTTTATTTCTTCCCTTATTCGTATTTTGGTGCAAAATCGATGGAGAGGGTATGTATATTGAGTCTTATTTAGTATGACCTTGTGGTGATAACTGTGGAGTTTTGTATGACGGTATAAATGAGAAAAACTCGTAGGTTACTCTAGTTTAGGAGCTCGCGCACGGCACGGCAATCGGGTACTAGCGATCGTGAGCTGCGCCTGCTCTGCAGGCACTCGCATCCCGCACCGTGCTGTAGTGTAGTAGGCGTGCTGTAGTAGGCGTACCAGTCCAGTGTCGGTGAGTGTGTAAGTGCAGGCAGACTATTGCAGTATTTGCGTAGGATCTACTGTCTGTAATGTAGCCTGTAGGCTGTACTCAGTCATAGTCTAGATTATTACCCCGTGGACACATACCCATGCCCTGAAGAGTTGCGTACAGAATTATGTAAGCGATCGAGTAGCCAGACGCCTAACCCAGGGAGCGCCGGCCCGAAGGGCCGGCGCCCAGGACTATAGCGGGTAAACGCACTTCCAAGTACGCAGACATAAAATGGGTAGAATTATGGTTTCCATAGCATCCCAAATTAACGGAAAATAAAAAAAATATGCACTTGCCTGGATTATATGGGTGAAGGTCTTTCCAGTGGCACAATCTTGACCTCGAGGCGGAATGTTGACGCTCAAAAAAGCCGAAACTAAAGTCGAGTTCGTAATTTCCTTCGTAGAAAATAGAAAACAAAATGGTTGCAAGAAAAGAGGAAACACAAAAGTGGCATAATATCGCGAGCCGCTAAGGGTGCCGTGCGCACGCGCGGCACCTATGCTCCATATGGCTCGCGTAGCACGCGCACCCTAGCGCTCGCGAGATATTAGCAGCATTTTGTTTCTTTTCAACGAAGGAAATTACGAACTCGACATTAGTCTCGGCTTTTTGCAGCGTCAACATCCGCCTTGAAGGTCAAGATTGGCCACTGAAAGACCTTCAGCCCATATAACCACAAGTGCATAATTTTATTCTCGTTAATTGATGCTATGAAACCATAATTCTACCCATTGTATGTCGCGAGCTGAGAGTCGTTTACCCGCTGTATCCTGGGCGCCGGCCCTTCGGCCGGCGCTCCTGGTACGCAGTACGCCGTGCGCTAGCAACGGCGCTCTCCATACAGTATAGCTTCGTAATGCGCTGGGGTTTTCCGGCAGTCTGTTCGATTTAAACTGATTCTGAAAAAAAACGTTAAACATTTAAAGATCATCCTCACATTGCCACTTGTGTATGATCCTCTTAATAACCTGGCCTTCTACACGTCAGCATTGAGTCGTTGATTTCGAGGATTTTTTCTTAATGTCCACAGAAAGATTTTCCGCCCGATTCAAAAGCAAGCTCGGGCAAAATCCACTCAGCGCATAGCTCAGTGCGGCGCGTGTCCTGTTGGCGTCGAAGCCTGCGTCTGTATATCCGCAGCGCGCGGCCACCGAGATCATCCTGTTGACTTGACCTTTTGAACTTTCATACCCTTCGTAAATTTGCGATTACATTACCCGAGAATCATTGGCGATGACTCCCATAAATAATACAGCAGCCCGGAAGACACCGGAAAAGAAATTCCAAAGACTAGAAAATCCCGATTTAGTAGTATACCCTACCATACTTTATTAACTGTGAACATAATAAACCCGCAGAGATAAAACCGTGACAATATCTTTGGCTAGTCAGACACCGTGCCAACACAGTGGGGAAGCCCGCATAGAACGCTCGGTCGAAGTGCCAACCCGGCAAGCAGTTGCACTCCCCCTGCCTCCGAATCGTATGCGCAGGCTTCGCCATTGCACACTTCCTTAGACCCGAAGCTCCGCTGCTATGTCCGTCCGTGGTCGTTTTTCAGTACTCCAGACGATCTGACCCGCGCATCACTCAATGTATCTACACGCAACACCCGCCTACGCCACGAGTCCACGCGAACGCGCGCGTTTGTGCCCAGCTTTCTAACCGGTCAGACCTCCACAGAAGTCTGTCGACTCCGAACTCCGGCGGAAAATATCGATTTTCACACCAACATCCTGAACACACACGAGAGGAAAATACACATCACACCTACTTACACCCACACCTCGGACCTACATCCTATCCATCCTTATTTCATGCCAAAATATGTTCAAAACCCCGCACCGCGAAACAGAAATCCCGTAGAAAGTGATTCCTCTGAGTCTCGTAACGAGAATCTGTTCGTTCCAACTGATTCCACCAAAGCTACTGTAACACTAGTACCTTACTATTTATTACGTATACTATTCGATCTGACCATATCCAGCTTATTTAATTGATTGGTGCCCAACCTGCTACATATTCTAATTTGGGCTCGAACTAGAGCTTGTAGCGTTGCCTTCACTTCGGTTATGGCATCTGATAGATTCCTAAGTAAGAGGACGCCTATTGGCGGTCATTAACAATATGATCAATGAGATTCCATGATACAATCATTGAAAGTAACTACTTTGAATTTGACTCCTGACATATGAAGAGTTTTGGATTTCTACTTCTTGTTACATGCATTGTTTGACATTTAGAAGGATTGAAGCTCATATGCCATGAGGAGGCCTAGTTTTTAACGGTATCTGCTGCGTCCCCCCAAAATTGTACTAATATTACACCGATTTTGCAGGCCTACATGTATATCTCCGGATGAAAACATTGAGAGGAAGTGATATTTGACAGATATTATGTGAATATTACTTTTATCAAATCTGTAATTTTTTTCCTCAAAATTCTTATAGATTTAAAAATAATTTATTCTTCAATCACCCTACTGATGGCATCTAGCTTGGAGGGTTCTCATTTTACAGTCACACAAACACAATCTGAAACAGAACAAAACTGTTTCTGTAAATATTTAAGAAAAGAGACTTATACAAAAATGTACTTGACATATCATTAATTAATATTTTTTTTTCATTCATATTCAGTATTAATTACAGCATACGTGTATATTGAAAAATCTCAATTACATGCACAGTACAGACAGCTTGCAGTGCTAGTCTACAAGTCATAGTTCAAATGTCCTACTGTCAAAGAATGTCTTCACACATGATTATTGTAACAGTGCTTTCACAAGAGTTCCCTGTTTTGTTGGTTTCCAGGTGAAAGCATATCTTATTTGCAGTATTATGTGGGCAGAGTTTTACTTCAAATGTAGTAGTTGTATGATTGGCAGTTACAGTTTCAAATTAAATAGGTGAATATTCTGTCGCTTTGCTGTGGCGTTGCAATATTCACAGTTAACATTGTCCCGCATAAAGATTCCTGTGTTAGTACTTTAGCATGATGTTTAGAGTAGAGGTTCTGTTAAAAACAATCTGTTCCATTCTTGTCAACCTACTCTCTTGCATACAAGTGTGACATTTTTACAATATGTTCATAGATGGTTTAAAGGTTAGTGACATGATTGGGAACACTTGAAAGTACCTCAAGAACCAAATGAGTTGAAATATATACCAACTATACACTAGCAGGAATGGATCTCCCACCTGGGAGGATTTGTCTGTAATTTATTTACTTAAAGGGAGAAGGCACCGGCAACTAACAGGCATAAGTTAAGAAATAAAGAGGCATTGAGAGTATTGTGGGAATTATGGTATATAGTGATAAAGACAGCCTAAATAAGGGACTACTGTGTGACACTCAACATCAGCAAGGCCGTATAAATTAGTTAATTTGTGTTTATTTTATGTTTTGCAAGCCTTATCTTAAGATAAACTTGCAGAAACAGTCATAGGGAGGAGGAGCTTATCGATTCAACAGTGCATGACATTACTACGGCGTGACTACACACGTCGGGTGGCATGCATCTGTCATGCTTGGTCGTTTTCAGGCAATGTGTATGTGGCGATCTGATTGGTTGGCAAGAACTCAAGACGTTTTCTTAACTTATGCCTGTTAGTTGGCGTGCCTTCTCGCTTGTAAGGAGAATCAAGCATAAACATAGGAGTATCTTATTTTTTTTCCGGGGACGATAAATGGCCCATAGAGAGGCCACACAGCAGGTTTCCGTGCTACGAGTGATATTGACATTGTTTTATTTTAGAATGAGTCACCGTTTGACTTCAAGATTTCACAAGGTGCATCTACACCTACGGAAAATTCGTGCAAGTTTAACTTCCGCGATAATTAACTTTTCGTAATTTGGCGGTGTAGATGCAACTTCGTGAATTATATCGATTCGAAACTTGCGCTAGAAAATCGCTGCTCATGGGGTAGGATTTTTCTCGACACTGCGAAATGTCGCGCGACATTTGCAGTGTGGCGCTAAATTCGGCAAGTTTCATGGGGTGCAATATCCATTGACGCATTTCCGGGTTTTGAAACGGGGCGTGTTATGGAAAGCAGCAGCTGGTAGTCGCTCTGCTAGTATGCATGTGCATTAC
The DNA here is from genome assembly GCA_001188425.1 of Eucidaris tribuloides. Lineage (NCBI taxonomy): Eukaryota > Metazoa > Echinodermata > Echinoidea > Cidaroida > Cidaridae > Eucidaris > Eucidaris tribuloides. The sequence continues at coordinate 26,271 of JZLH01S0634037.1, read as the reverse complement.
ATGTAAATAATGAATTGTGTCTGAATTTGTGAACGAATGTGATTTTCAACTGGAATATGCGAGAAAACGTTTCGAATGATGACAGATATGGGGACTAAGGTCTGTGATGTGAGTTAAAGTGCAGCAATTTCCTTTGTCGACGGCGAACATATTCATAGCAAAAGGCCCTTTGGTTGTCTTCAAAGTTTCTGCCAAATGAAGCGTCACGTGCCAGCTTAAAATGCCATCAATATTTTGTGAAGGTGAGTTCATGCTTGCAGCTAGCTGGTTGCATATCTTTGTTTTCGCCCTTCTACTGCACATGCGGCATTAACAACTTAATTTTGCGGGAACGTTAGTCCCCGCGGAAAAAGATCGGGAAGTTTGAGGTTAGTGTGGATGCACGAATGAATTTTCGCGAAGTTTTATAAACTTCGCGAAATTTAAGTTCACGGGAAGTTTTGTAATGATAGACGCACGCTACTGGAGAATTCTTGCATGGTTAACTTGATTCTAGAGTAGTTTCAGCCCAAGTTGAGGACTACCCCCAATCATGTCATTTACTTTTAAAAGAAGTTGATACTAAATTATGATGTTCTGCAATCTGCAATCTGCAAATTGCAATCTGATACTAAATTATGATGTTCTGCAATCTGTAAGTTAGACTTCATGTCATTGTTCATATCTGACATGAACAATGACATGAAGTCTAACTTACAGATTGCAGAACATCAGTCTTATCTTTAAAGTCTTATCTTTAAAGGCATCATACAGAACAATATTTCCATTGAAAAAAAATGTGAGCTTCTTCCCATGCTACTAGTGTCTTTGATAAGGTCTAAAAATGAACTGAAAAAACTACAGTTTGAAATGATCATGGAGAGACCATGCCAGTTTTCTCCCATAGACTGCTGTGTTACAGAATTTTCATCGGCTGAGAATAATTCATATGTGCCAATTTTTATCTGTACATATTTTGCAAGTGACAGCATAACAGTCTGAACTTCTAGGGTGTTTATTTGTCTCACTCACTGTCAGATATGTCAGATGGCAAAGTTTGACAATTTTTGTTGGAACAGGTCTTCCACAGTGTTACATGTATATGGTGTCTTTAAAGCATCTTGTTTTCTTGGAATTTATGTTAATGCAGTTTTTAACGTTCACACGGAAGAGACGCCACTCCTCCAGACAGGATGCTGGGACGAGTCGGGACGAGGATGACGGACCTCCACGTTCCAGATCCAGGACCGCGAGGACTAGTTCCAGTTCTGTGGAAATCGTGGATGTGACACCTGTGGATGGTAAATGATGTGGTTTAACGTGTGGCCCAGAAAAAAAAAGCAGAACGTCATGGGTGAATTTTACAGGGGTTGGTCGGGATGGTCGTATGACTCCCCAACAATTTCAAAAGGTCCACATTTTTTCTACAGACATTTTTTTTCGAGGGTCTTTTCACAATGATAGAAATGAAAAAGCATCCATCAGGTACATTCAATCAAATTTTGCTGTTATTTCGATGAAAAAATGTTCCAAAAATATCACAACTTACCCAGAAAAGAATCCTTATTGTGCATTGTGCAAATGTCCAAAAAATTATAATCATGAACCACCCAGGAAATATCCTGGACACACCTCTGAATGCTAGATTTATCTGAAACATTCAATAACAGAATACCATACCTTGGGGTTTCATTGGATAGAAAATTATATTCTAGATGCATAATTTGTCTCATAATAGAATGGTCTAGTCCATACAATGGAACCAAAAAGTATAATTGTATCGTGTTATATGAAGTTACAGATACATCTGGCATTCCATTTTTACTTCTGGGCCCCATGGTATAATAAGGGTGTATGCTAATCAACCCATTTTGTTATTAATTTTAAGGTTCATTTAATGAAAATGATAGACACGTGAGGAGCAAGAGCAGTTCTTTCCAATGATGTGTGTATTGACTTTGTTTGATACAGGGTCTGCAAAATATTGATTTTGTAAAGCAGAAATGTAGAACAGGGTGTGGACGGGGGGGGGGGGTGGTGGGGTGTCATCCAGACTTTTGTAAAAGAAGATTCCAGGTGCATAGTCCAATCTCTATTTTTAGCATGTAAACATACATTGTAAGAAAGTTAAAGCAAAGAAATGTTTAGAAATTATATGATTAGATTATTGACACTTAAAGTGTTTATAAATTAAACATCCATGTCTTGTGATTTGACACACAGCATTTAGCCTCTGAACGTGTTTACAAATTGATGGTAAAAATGTATTCAAAAAAGTGTTTACTCGATAAACAGTTGATAAACACTGTTTTAACAATATGTAGTAGTGCATAAATTAGTTTTTTGCAACATACATGGTGCCCTACCCCCCCCCCCCACCCACAAGCTATGGCAGTAACAAGATCACATGGTTTCCAAAACAGAATTGGTCTATTGGCAAGTTCTATGTTCATGTTCATGTTCATTTGTCAGAATTTCTGACTAATTTTGTTTCATTAAATCCATCTTTCCCCAGAGCCAATTGACCTGTCAGCATGCGTTGTGGACTTGACCAATGAAACAGATACCCCTGTGACCAGAAACTTGCGTAGTACTGCGCAAGATGACATTGTTGATCTTACTGGCGTACCAGACAATTCAGCAGATCGCGGTAAGTCGTCCACTGGCAGGAATATAAGTATCCTGAAAAAAGAGAGAGATAATTCTACAAAACATCACAATTGTACATACTTCATGCAAACATTAAAAAGGATTATATTTATATTAATAAATATCACTGCAGAGGATAAAATAAATACCGCCGCCATCAGGATAACCCTGGCAACACAGCTTCCGACATCATTAAAGAATGTGTCTCCACCCCAAGACCCAAATGTGCCTAAATTTAATGAGGACTGAAAAATGATAAGAGTGTTTTGATGCAGACAAGATTGCACAGATGGATGACCAATGCTTGACCACTCAACCATAAATTGTTTTCTATATTCCCCTTTTCAAACTTAGGGGGGGGGGGGTGTATTAACATAGACTACGAAAATAACCTGGTGATATGCATCACCGGTCACCAAATGGATGGCCGTTCATGTTCTCAAACTCAAGAAGACCTCCTAATTGATGACTAAAAGAATCTGGAGTTAACTCACATGAGTTTTCATCGCTTCCATGCAGACAGGAACATGTAATAACTCTCTTGTTGGCGCTACCGGCCCGTGTGTCTTAGCCTGCTGATCTCTGATGGGGGTGCTTGCTGCCTTCTTCCTGAAAATATTCAAAGATACAAACAATATACATACAAACATGTTTGAACAATTTTGTATTGAAAATGTGCTTTGTACACATTGTTTTTACTTTTATGACCACACATTTTAAAAATAATCTTTCCTTCTCTCCACCCAGGAGTATCAAATGGGTATCTGATAGGTGAGAATGACGAGTTTGTACGCACTTGATGTACCTTCTCTGGGCAGCCTCAGGCTAGGAATACCCCAGGGAGTGGAAATGGTCCCATCTTTTGTGCTGGTGTTAGGTAAGAACTATTTTCTCAGTGACCACGGTAATGATATTCCAAGTAAAAACCTACGCATGAGCTATCAGTGATATGCGCTAAAAAAGAACTTATCATTATTGTTATTTTGTAGTTACATGTGGAAGGATAACATGCTTCAGTTTGGAGGAGTTTTCAATTTGACTGAAATGAGCGAGCAAAAATAAAGAATGTCATAAAGGATGTACAGATGCTTCATGATTAGCATGCAACTATTTTCCTACATTGGTATTGAAGAAATGACAAATAATTCCAGGGATTCCAACATCATTGCCCTCTGTTAGTATTACAACAAAACTAAAACAAATTTTTCTTCCCTAGTTTGGCTAGACAGCACACTGGAAAATGTAATAAAATGCATAAATTTCTACATGGAAATACCATTTTGGTTTTGTGGTTTGACAAGACCAACTTCAGTAAATACCAGGCACTGGCTGGTTCACAACATAATAGCTGACTAAAAATCACAAACTTTATTGTGTTAAGACGTTACATAACACTGTGGAAGACGCGTTTAAAAAAAACTGTTGAACTTTGCTATCTGAACATATCTAACAGTGTTTGAATGGACAAATAAACACCGTAGAACACAAAAGTTCGGACAGTTATGCTGTCACTAGTCAATATGTGCAGATACAAATTGGCACATTAATTATTCTCAGCTGATAGGAAATTCTGCAACACAGCAGTCTATGGGGAAAGCTTGAATGGGTCTCTCAGTGATTTTCACTTTTATTAAGCACTTAATGATCATTTTAAACTGCAGTTTTTACAGGGCTTCATTTTTAGATCGTATCAGCGAGACACTGTAGCATGGGGAAATCATGTAGCTCAGATAGCTCAGATTTTTTAAACTGGAAACATTGTTATAACAATGCTTTAAAAATACCTGGTGACACTCTATTTTTAAAGCCAATCAAAATAAAGCATCAACCTAACTACCTGCCCTAAAGCTCCTGAAACACATGCTGCTCTATGTGCTATGTTAAATCACTTCTCCCTAGCTTTGAAAAATTATCCTCATCGCCAACTTCTCAAGGCTCCTTGTAACTGATGGAGGTATTTTTACCTGGTTATTTCTTTTGTTTATCACTAATTACACATTCTTTACATTCCAATACTGAACCAAGGTTGGTATCCCTGAACCAACATTCAACACAGCATTTAGCCTATATGGTACACACTAACTTTCCTGAAAGTTTGAGTAAATTTAATTAATTAGTTGGTGCACAAGAACAATTCTTTAATTTGGGCGTCAAATTACTCGCTTCCATACATTTGTACTTCTTTCAAGCACGAACATGTAGGTCTAATCACTCATTACTGACTAGAATATCCCTCTTCTTTTCTAGTCCATATGCTGACTGAATTTTCATTACATATTCATTGGATTTCCAATTCAGAATAGGTAAAACCTTAGGGTGAGGGTTGGGTTAGGGTTTGGGTTGAGGTAAGGATCAGTGTATGCAATTGCCGCTAAAGAGATGTCATAGAACAAACAGAGTAAACCTGCAACTTATGACTCTTACTTTACTGAGTGTAGGGATGGTGCATTACCTTCTGTTATAGCCGTTACAAATGTTGATTTCTGGTAGCACCTGAATGTCGTTCTCCTCATCGCTGTCGTCGCTGAGAATGACGCTTGGATGTTGTTGTTCCGTTGCGAGGATCTCACCCGTCTCCCCCTCCTCCTCGTCTCCTCAGGCGCGTGGCTGTCGGGGAGAAAGGCCAAGAAATAACACTAGAAAAATTTGTGCTGATGCAAAGTTGGCCGTTTTTTATTACTCCCCCCCCCCCCATGAAAAAAAAAGTTTTTTGATGTAAAAGCAGATTTAGTTAGATCAATATTTGTGTGTGTGTGTGATCAACTCAAACAATGCCACCATAAGAGTGAAAAGGAGTTGATTTGATAGAATATGAATCAACACCATCATCTTCAAGGTACATGACATGATTGGAGTAGTCCTCAACTTGGGGTGGCAACTATTCTAGAATCAAATAAACTATACATGGATTCTACTGTGAAAACATTGTAGTCAAAAGTTTACTCATTTTGAAAGTACTTCTATCAGTAGGCCTTGTGACAGACAAATTTATTGTGTTGCTTTCTAGCGGGATTAATTTCTCTCAGGGTTCGAAAAAAAATTCAGTCCTGGTATACACTTGATTCTCCTTAAAGACATTGTATAACAATGTTCGCAGTTTAAAAATCTGAGCTACATGATTCCTCATGCTACCAGTGTCTCTGATATTGGTCTAAAAATTGAGCCCTGAAAAAACTGGCAGTTTAAAACGAGTCTCTCAAATCAGTGAGAGACCATTCCAGCTTTCCCCCATGGATTGCTGTGTTGCAAGAATTTCCTATCGGCCGAGAATAAATTAATGTCCATTTGTATCTGCACATATTTTACTAGTGACAGCATAACTGTCCAAACTTTTGTGTTCTACGGTGTTTATTTGTCCATTCAAACATTGTCAGATATGTCAGATAGCAAAGTTCGACAATTTTTTAAATGGGTCTTCCACAGTGTTATAATAGCGTCTTTAAGTAAACAAATTCAAGACAAATACTTCCAGCCAGAAGATTCACTGCAGCTGGTGTATAGACTGGTATGTCTTTCAACCAGTTGGGTTGTAGAGGCATTTTTTTTATTTCTCCCAATCTTTTTCACTACCCTTTAACACTAAAACCTTTGATTTTCCCACGTTTTTGAATAAATAATGCCTACAGAACCACTAGTTGTGGAGGCATCAAAATGGACTAAAAATAATCTTGATTTTTTTTTCACCATTTGGTCCAATGACCAATTTCTCATGTGTGTTTTGTTTTTTATTTTAATCAATGATTTCCTTTCAAAAAGAGGTTGATTTAAATTGGGATCAACTTCAATACATTAATTCAAGCCTAAACTGATTGTCAACGAGCCTAAATTGTTTAGTGTATGTTCTAGCTCACTGAACTGATGTCACTTCAGTAGCAATATTGCATTATTTATCTATTAGTCTATGAATATTACATCTACACGAGACTAATGCATAGAATTTGTCATGTACTTGAATGTATACTGTACACATTTGTAATTAGTAAATAAATTTCACATACTGTACATGAACATCCATGCAAGGCAAGGGTCTGAATGTAAACTAGGAATTACGGCGATACTTGAATAATTGAATTGAATTCAAAATCTATCAGTCACTGTAATTCCACCAAACTGAGAATCTTTCCATATATTTGCTAAACATTCTAAATGGATTGTCTCCTATACCACAGTGTCTTTACATATTGTTGATTTTTAGGCATGGTGTATTTACATACTGTTAATTTTTAAGCACTGTGTATTAACAAAACTTTAATGTTTAGGCATGCAAAAGAAATGCCCCATCTTTAAATGGGATACTCAGAGCCATGCAGGTTCAATCCTCTTGGCAGTAAATGTTACATATAATGTTGAAAATAACATTTTTACATGCTTTGGAAGTAAATGGGGATTTGATAATTAGTATCAGTACTTTTATACCAGTTTTTTCCCATTTTAAGTACATCAATTGAATTTATTATCCCTGAACAATTACCACTTTGAAAACTTGAAGGAGCACGGGAGGAGGGGGGGAGGACTTGTTCTAGTTATTTGATTCTCACGATAAAGTTTGTGCGTAGTTTTAGGACGTATGTGTATATGTTGTATAGTATATTTATAATTGTAAAGAGGGGGGGGTGGCTGTTTGTATGTGTATTGTAACGTAACATTTTTTCCCATTTTAAGTACATCAGATGAATTTATTTATCCCTGAACAATTACACTTTGAAAACTGGAAGGAGCACGGAGAGGGAGGGGGGGGGAGGACCTGTTCTATTCATTCGATTCTCACGATAAAGTTTGTGTGTAGTTTTAGGACGTTTGAGTATATGTTGTGTAGTATACTTATAATTGTATAGTACATTTATTTATACATATACTTAAAGGGGGGCTGGCATGGTAGAATTCAAAAAGCAAATATGGGAATATTTTTTTTTTTTTTTCGTATGGTTTGTTCTTGTAATGTGCATATTTTGTGTAGTACTGTATTTTATATTGTTGTCTATAGTGATATATTTTGCCTTGTGAACACACCGAATTTCCTTTGTTTTTAAGCATTTGGACAATAAAATTGAAATTGAAATTGTTTGCTCAAACTACATTATTAAAACATTTGGCTATATTTCTATTCTATGGAAATTTAATAAAACATTTTTAAAGGCCAATATCACACACAAAACTTAGCCATGGAGAAATCTAGAAAGGTACACAAGTATCAAATCTCATCTCACAGACTAAATTAAGCATATTTGAAGTAACTGAGCAACTTGTGTCTATCTGTACTCTTTCACCTGGTAATGTGCTTTTGACATGTTTCATACAGTCACATCTGCCTTAGCAGCCAACTGTTTGTAACAGCCAACGAGTCTATAGTGGCCACTAAACTGATTCCTTTGAACAGATTATGTGAATACTGACCTGTTAGAGCAACCATCTGTCTAAAAAGCACACATTTTCTGTTTCTTTCAGGTGGCCACTATAGACAGGTTCAACACACTGTATGCAATAATGAATGACATGTACATGTATATATATTTTTCCGTTGCTGAAGACGAAATACTTTACCTCTGATATTCTATCAATTTTTCAGATACTA
>JZLH01S0634029.1:12032-22540 GCA_001188425.1 Eucidaris tribuloides | reverse complement strand
CCGCGGTATTTTTTATATCAAGGGATGCGTGACGAGCCGAGTTCACATACATAAAGGGCCCATGTGTGTGTACGTGTGTGTGTGACTGTGTGTGTGTGTGTGTGTGTGTGTGTGTGTGTGTGTCTCTCCCTCTCTCTCTCTCTATTTTTACTTAGTTATATCTCTGTTTCCACCTATTAATCTATGTGTGTCTCTCTATTTCTGTCTGTCTGTATTGCTATCTCTCTCTCGTCTACCGTATTTGTGTTGATATCTACAAATCTGCCTATATCTCACTTCAAAATCATACTTTATCTAGCATAGTACATTTAACTTTGCTTATTTTTTCTATTAAATTTAAATTTCTTATCTGCTGATCTATTCAGTAAATTCATATACATGATATTATGTTTTATTTTATTTATTTATTTCAATATGAGACCAAATACACATACCTAGTTTGAAAAGTTCATCCGTGAATTAATTTACAACCGGTTTTTTTTTTTTTTTACTATATGCAGTTGTATACAAGGGCGTAGGCTGGTTTGAGCATGGGGAGGTGGAACAGGGAGGTGCACATCTTAGGGAGGTGGAACTAAAGTTGAGAAAATCAGGCGTTGAAAGCAAAAAAAGGTGGTGCAAATTTCTTTTTCGCTATTAGGGTGGAACTCCTATGGCTCTGCAGGGGGGGGGGGTGCACGTGCACCCAGTGCACCCCCCAGCCTAAGCCCTTGATACAGTGTGTATCCAAAAAAAAGTAGACACTTTAGAAAAAAAAATATTACACACAAATTTCATGATCTTGAGATTATTTTTTGATATAAACATTTTACCTTGGACCTAAGCTATCTGATGGCACCGTTAGTATTAAAAGTATTTCACGCATTCTCAGCATGCTCCGAGAAGACCTAATATCAATTCTGTGACAAGAAAGACAAACGTGAAGCAATGATTCAGATACACCCCCTAAAAAGAAGAAAAAGTCTTTTTCAATTTACAATTTACAGTTCATCTTGCAAAAACATGACATTAACTGTAAATTGTAAATTGAAAAAGACCTTTTCTTCTTTTTTAGGGGGTGTATCTGAATCATTGCTTCACGTTTGTCTCTCTTGTCATAGAATTGATATTAGCTCTTCTCTGAGCATGCTGAGGATTTACTTTGTGCACATCAGTTGAGAGCTTGTGCAGCATCGGTCGGTGAGGCATTGAACATTGACTATAAGAACACAATTCTGTGCGCAAATGCAGTTTTGGCCGATTGCACAAAAGTGGGTTGTGCTCACTCGTGCTCAACTTTTTTTTTGATAGACACTGTACAGTAACATTTCAGAACATAATCATTTAGGTTAAAATATCGATCGATACACATGGTCTAGATTCAAACCGAATAGACCTACACTTAAACCGATAATATCGACGCAAAATTCTGATGGACTGTAAGAATTCATTTTTTCTTCATTTCAACACGCAATTAAATGAATCAGTGGTTCTCGCTTTCATAAACTTGTTCATCGTGTATCCACTATCCAGTATCCAGCGGCACTTTCAACCTCTAAAGGGAAATAGCGTGATAAGAAGTAGTCCTCATTTGAGAATAAAACTTTTCGAGAATCGAGTACACTTTTCAAGGTTTCTGCGTTGAAAAATTTGTGGTCATATCTTTGCTATTTCTAATAACAATTGTCTGTGAAATGTAAATTTGTGACAAGGGTTTGTAAATTTGTGACAAGGGTTTGTATGGGTTTAATTTCTATCAGGGTCACACATTTATTTAGTACTGATATATTCATGCTTGTTTCTCAGTGAAATCAAAACTTAAAACAAACCCTTCCAGCTTAGATACACACTCCAGTCAGTTTATGAATTGGTATATTTCATTGGTTCTTGAGGCATTCTCAAACACATCATCGCCCTTTAAACTTTTAAACAAAACTGGTCGGCTACAATTGACTCTCAATGCCGTTCGTAGTAATGATTCAATACCTTCCCTTATGCACCCATCAACTCTAAAATTTAATGTTCGGCTGGATTGCTCCAGGCGGAAAACTTTGATTTCCGCCACCAATGAATATTGAAATACTACAAATTTTCTCCAGAGAGAAAGTTTGAGCAATACACAAGATCTAATCAAGAATTGTTCTTTGTATCTTTCATGAAGTCGGCGACGGGATTCAGACAGATCTGTAAAAGAGTCTCGTTTTACGATGCCTACATCATCTCCCTCAGTCCCATATGGTTCGTAACATTTACGACCTTAAACTGTATGATGTCAACTGCAATCAACGTTTGCAATATTGTGCAGTACCACAGAAGCAAATTGACCACACCGTCAACGTCTTCTTGGGAATTCACAGACTGATTGTGATACAAGTCTCCCACAGCACTTACAGTTCATTTGTAAAATGACACATTGAGTAAAATATATACAGCACTGCGTGGGATCCATATTGTAAAACGTTTACTATCATCAGAGGTTTTGCAGGGGAAAAAAGGGCTATCATCACAAAGGTTTTCCTTGGGGTCACAGTAGTTTGAATTTCATTCTCAGTAAAGGAAGTTCTACGATGCCATGATGCAAGTCATCTTCAATGTCGTAGCATATCTATTGCTAACATGCTAATTGTTGATAAAAGTATCGGACATTCTTAATAGTCTAGAAGGCAGTCCTCAAAAACAAAAAGTTCACCAGTCCAAAACATTCAAACTGTCACTTTCCGGTTGTTGACCCTCCGACAGCTGAAAATCTATTTTATGGACCAGTCAAGATAAATTCAACCATTTCATTTTTACAAAGCGACGGCCCGTGATTTTACAATTCCGTTAGTGGTGTCTGGTGCGCCTGTCGCGGCCAGCTAGCCCTAGGTCACGAAGAGTTCATGCAGTTGACCATATACTTACCACTGACCGCAGCGCTCAGCTGGTGATGCAAACGCCTATCTGAGCAAAATTTGAACTCACGGCAACAATATTCCAGTTATCATTATTAGTTTTTCTTACGAAACAATATTTTCATGACATTTGGATCTTTACCTTTCAATATACCATTTGTAAGTAGGCCTACTTACCTACCCTTTGGTAATGATATGAAGGGAAGTAGTGGTCTTGCAAATAATGAACTCAATCTTTAAATACCTGACTACCGAGGACAACTCGAAGACCGACATGACAGAAGGTCCAAGAAAACGAAGCTATACAAGAAGTCTATGGCATGGACCTCTGTTCCACACTCCAAGAAACATACAGGTTCATTAAAGGCCCAAATTTCAATTAAATTATTGGACAATTTTGACTTTTTTCAGAACCCTTTTATAACAAATTGCGCTTTTCAGCATCCCAAAATTGGTATTGCTGATGCTCGTGAAGCAAACTGTTTTTTTAATCTTTCTTGCAGTGTAGCCGAACTTATACTGAGTAGTTGTAATAAAATTATCGCTTATGGCTTTATTCTTAAACCTTCAGGCCACAAAAATAAAACAAAAGGATCTTTCAGTTTTTGCATGCCATGTGCCCCTGATATTAACGGTGTTACACACTTGATCCCGCATAACCTTTGGTCAAGGATGTTAGAACTTACAACCTACAGCCAATGTCAATACTTACTTTTAGAACTTTGAGTAGGATATATTGACGAAAGATGAACTTGTTCTATGAGGATGAGAAACACAAGTATTCCACATGTTATCCACGGAAACCTGCAGATGAAAATAACAATCACAACATTTAATAACGAGATAATAATTGCCTCATTTGTCAATGTAAAATACAGCGTGTCCCCCCAAAAATGTCCTTCTGATAAACTGCTATATGACAGCCAAAATCAAGTATCATTCTGAATAAAGTGTTCATGTTTAGAAAGTCTATTTTAGTTTCTAACTTTTGTGTAAATTTCATTGGTCTCGCTTCATTGGTTTGGAATACACTATCTATTATGTAACAGCAGTGCATCCCAGCACATTCCAACGTTTGCGGTGCTACGATATCATATTCCTGCCATCAACCTGAATAGAAATCAGGTGGAAGGACGTGCAAGAGAGCAATAAAAGTTCACATGCAGGTGGACATGGAATGACAAACCATAAGTGGAACACACTCTGTGAAAGCAAACACGACCAATGGAACAGAACTTTGATAAGTTTTCATTTTAAAAAGTTGATGAACAGTCGTTGAGATAATGTAAGTGAAGCGAGGAATGAGCCTTAATGAGGTATAGTATGTCTGTGAGGTACCTTTCCTTTTATCAAATTTGGAATGGGCTGAAAAGCACTGCCGTTACATAAAAGCCTGTGTATTCAAAACCAATGAAGCGATACCTTTGAAATTTTCACAGGAATTACAAATATAAGTGGGCTTTCTAAATATGTAAATTTAATTGGGTATAAAACTTGATTTTGGTGATTATTTTGTGGTCTATGAGAGGGACTTTTTGGGGGGTACACGCTGTATTATTACCTAATCTGATTGCAAGTGCACACTAAGATTTTAAACAGTCTAATTGTTGTAGTGTGCAGCTTTAACATTAAATCAGAAATCATTAAACTTCCAACCTCAATCTGGACTTGAAGAAGGGACTAGAGAGTGGCGGGTTTTTTCTTCGTTGAGTACATTTCATTTTTCACCATTAAAAAATACTGCTGATCGTTTGAAAACTGTATACGTAAAAGAAAACCAATTGGTAATTAGAGTCTCAACCGTTTTCGAATGAAAATTACACAAATAGCTTTTGGTTTTCAAAAGTAACAGAAGCGCTGTCGAAACCACACAGACCGGGAACAATTTCTGGGAACCACAATGGGAATAATTTCAATCACCCAAATCTCGTTATCCCGCAGGTTATTAATCACTTGTTCACGATGATTACTTACAGACTTTCCATCTAAAAAATCATTAGATTTGCCTCTTACCGCTGCATAGGGTAAGATGTATAAACAGTTTTTAAAGTGCGTTCCTACACTTAACGCTACACTGTTCACGCATTGAATGTTTCCTTACTCTTGTAAAGTGAAGTAATAGTCTCGTTATAATAACGTAAATTTCAAGTATATGTTGGAGACATGTGACAATTTCGGTGGCAAAATGCAGCAAATAATACATAATCAATATTTATAATTTTCAAATTCACTTTTCGAAGATGGTTTAATATTTATAACACAACGTGTATAATTTTAACGTACCCCCAGAAATATCAGTTATCACTTATTCATTTTGTGTGTGTGTGTGTGTATTTAAGGTAAATGACATGATTGGGGGTAGTCCTCAACTTGGGCTGAATCTACTCTAGAGTCAAGTAAACTATGCAAGGATTCTTGTGTGAAAATCTTGTAGTCAAACGTTGACTCATTCCAAAATACCTAAATTCAATATCCCTCGTGGCAGGCAAACCTGTTGCGTGGCTCTCTATGGGTCTTATTTTTATCGTGCCCCGATAAAATTAAAATACCAGTATGTTCATGCTTGATTCTCCTTAAGTGAACAAATTACAGACAATTCCTTCCAGCTGGGAGATCCGCTCCAGTTAGTATATAGTTGGTATACATTTCAACTCATTTGGTTCTTGGGGCATTTTCAAGTGATCCCAATCATGTCACAAACCTTTAAGGTCCTCCAATAAAGTGGACATGTTTAACAAGAGAGGCCTACTTAATATTTAAGTACAATGTTTTCCCACCTTTAAACAATACAAAAGGAAAGCGTAGTATAACACTGGCGAATGGAAAGGCCTATTGATTTAGCAAGGATGTCGAGATAGCATCAACAAACGTGTTTAAACTTTACACTGTAAATCACAATAATTATTGATATTCACAATAACACCCTGGACAAGAAGTTATCTTGTGAGTCTACGAGACGGTAATCTCACATACTCTAAGTGATAATCAAATTTTGTTCTGTTTTGGCAATACAACACCCGAAAATTGATGGATATCAGGAGTGAAATTTAGTAAGTTTAACGACATATCAATGCTGGATTTTCCTGTTTCTCATGATGATGAGAATATAACGGAATGTACTGCAATTGAGAGGTACAAATAGTCAGGTACATTTGAATCACCGTTTGAAACCAAACGTACAATCCATTGTTACGTGACTGTAAAGTCTAAAGTCTCAACAGCTATTGACAAAATGCTGTCCAAACTAAGTAAGATGGACTTTGTAAACATTTTGCGTTCTTCACGGCGTGTGCCAGTAAAAGAGGAACAGGAGCAACAACAACAACAACAACATAACAATAACACTAATAATAACACTGACAAGTACATAAATAACCTGAATACTTATCTTGTATAGTACATGCGTTTGTAAAGGAATCAATTTATTGTCTTACAGTAAACGAAATAAATAAAGGAATTTATGAACGAATGAACGAATGAACATTTACGATATCAAAAATATACTTTTTAACAACAATACTACTACAACTACCGGTAATAATGATTAATTGTCGTCATCGTTATTATGGTTATGATAATCATCATCGCCATAATTATGTTCATCATCACCATCATCATTGATCATCACCACCACCACCATCATCTTCATCGTCTTTATCTACTAGTCATCATCAGCTCCATCAATTTGTCTTCGTTATCATCACCATCAATTTGTCGTCTTTATTTTTTTTCTTGATGTTTTGATGATAAATTGTATGTTTATTTAGTGGTTAAGCGCCGTTTAACATTGGCAGGGGAAAAATTCAATATTTGGTGAAGCGATTACAGCCCCCTCTCTTCCACCAGTGCAGAGAAAAAAGACGAAAATGCAGAAGCTCGAAAAGGTCATCAAATTGGCAAATGATGCGTTAAAAGCCAATGTGAACCTGATAACATCCATGCTGATAATAAACTTTGTTTATTTGCTGGCAGATCAACAGGAAATAAGCTATATTGCGTATCTTTTATACAGCGAGAAAGCGACACATCACATACACCTCAACCTTAAACCACACACATCATGGCAGTCATATGGTGACACCAGTCAGCCAGTCGTTACAATAACGAGAGATATTTCAAATTGTCATTATCGCTTGCCAGAAGTTTTCACCTTTGCTACGCTCCTATTACGATCAATGAACGACAGACGTTAGAGTAATAAAACAGGGGTTAATGTTACTGAAAATAACCTCAAAATACCGATCTATTCGCTTTATATGAGAGTATGAAATAAATCTGTCAACTTTTTTGTAGGTCGCTCTGGCACAATTCGAATCGGTCTGGTTGTATCACCGGGCTAATTCAATTGAACTTGAAGCCACGTGCCTAAAGGGTTTAGACAGGCGTAGACGAGGCTACCAGATGAAAGGAACAGTATTGCTGAGGGCTTTCGTCGATCGTAAAGCCCTGAAGGTACAAATCTATTGGCCAGCTAACTGCGACGAGTTCAGGTCATTCGAGGATGTACTAGTCAGTCTATCGTGCTTTATTTGGTATGAGATTTTGTTTTGTAACCACAATTACAAAGAGAATTCTGTTGACAAGGCTCACATAAACTTTCTTCCACACGCTTCCTAGAGGGACTTGTACATAATAAAATCTTTAGAAGATCGTCATCAGTTCAAGTCCCACATGGGCCATTACTTAACAAAGAGTTCATATGGGGTCATGGAACTTTGTTTGAAGAAAAAAAATGAGATTCATACCAGATGAAAGCTGGTGTCTGCAGCCTACACCCGTAACACATTTTCATTAAATCATACAATTCCGATTTCAAATTCAATAAATTAAGCTCTCTCAGTTGAAAACCTGTAATGAATCACAAGCATCTGCAACGTCATAAGGCGACTTGTCAACAATACATATAAACTTCAGCTTAATTCAAACTAATTCGTATCATACGATTTTCCATTACATTTTTTTTTGGAAAAACCAAAACTTGCAAATTGTACCTAATGCTGTTTGCATTAATTGAAGTGCAGCTAAAAGCAACATTGAAATACAAGTTGAAATGTCTACTCGAAGCCTTTCATATCATGTTTTACCGGGTTTCTGCTGAAGGAAATGAACTTTTCAATTATGAACTAGGTACTGGTGTAATTTGTTCACATGCAGGTATCAAGCTTGGTTGTTGTGTGTATATATATATATATATATATATATATATATATATATATATTAACACCCTGCTTGGATGATTGAAAAGCATTGCGCAGATAACCCTACTCGTTTTCCTCATTTATCTTCCTCCTTATCCCCCCCCCCTTTCTCTCTCTCTTATGTCTTTCTTACGATTTGAAAAGCAGTGTATAGGTTTGGTATAGTCGTATACTGAAATATGTTTTTTTTTAAATCTTCGGTTTTTACAAAGACATTTCATCAGTTAATGTCCCGAAAATCACAGGAATAGGTAAACTTAAACACCTTTTTCGACAAATTAATGTAAAAAACGCAAATGCGGTCTGGGCCTCCGATTTTTTTTTCGAGGTAATTTCCATGATGAAATCTGCTCGCTAATCATTTGAAAAATCACAATGTATCATTCTCAACAATTTCAATTTCGTACGTTTGATGTTGTTAGGGGAGATGCAGTTTAAATATGATATAACTTCGAGAAAGACTGGTGAACATTTTGTTCGATCGACCACAACTTGTGCTTATACCCTGGCTTTTACGTTAGAATGAGATGTAGAAACTTACTGAGTCCTTGAGTCCTTCAATCGTTTGGTAACAACTTTAGGAAAACGAAAGTTCTTTGCAGTTCAGACGTCCCGTATAGTATTGTACATCGTAATCTTATTCAACATAATAGTAATAGGACTTTACGCTTTATTCCCAGTCCAAGACCGCTTGGGGTCTAAAAATACCTTATCAGTCAGCTAAGTAAATTTGAATTGATGAGGACACCGCGTTAAAGCTACAGTACATGAAGTTTAAATTGTCGTACTCGTCTGAAAACTTTCTGCCATCTGAAAGTGTTTCGATCACTATCACGGTGTACTTTTCAACCTTTACATGACATTGACATATCATGATCATTAAATCTTCATTTGATCTCAACTATGGTATGTCAAACAAGTAAAAAAGAACTGGCAATGTCATGTTTCGCAACGGTGAGACTCCTATGAGTCAACTCAAGTCGACCGACACCTAAACTCCGTTGCGTTGTGGCGACGTGCGGTGGCAATGGTATCTTCCACATGTTCCAAGAACGGCAACAGGCCCTACTAGTCTATTAGTCCAGTGCTTGTCGATTGGTAATTTAATCGTATATCGTTTCAGTAAGGCTTGTTTTTGTACTGATATAAAAGAGAGCGTCAAATTTCAAATATGAAATCTGTAGTCAATCAGTCAATCAGTCAATCAGGACGAAATACGATGATCTAGAAGGTAGACTCAAGCACTGAGACACCCGACGACATCACCCATTGCTGGGTCTAACACCATGCACCAGAGGCCTGAAAAATAAACCTTTGACGAGAAAAATCTGTTAAAATATGAAGACTCCGGTGAGGATGGCTATATAATTCTATTACAGTAGGGAGAAACGGCTTATTAACCAGGATTTTACTCTGGTAAAAGTTTTACGCAACAGGCACATGATGTCCTACAGTGCAAAAACTTTTCAAAGTTGTCTTGAACACTTGGTGATCATCAAAGACAAAACTACTTCCGTCACGATGTAATTCCACAGACATCACCTTGATTATCTCTAAACAAGAAGTAATCCGTGTTCTAAACATAAAAAGACCTGAAAAAACAGCGAGCTTGGTAACACAATTCTTTACTATCACAGTGAATGCAAGATTCCATTATGTGTGTCCTTGGTATGTTGCGATTGCCTGAAGTTATCGCCCACTGTGACAATGGCAGCACATTCAGGGTATGTCACCGTAGTTGGGAAGCAGATTCCCATGAGGAGGGGAAACATGTGACAATCTCATCTCTGATGATGCCAATGGAGGTCACGGAGGAAAGAATTCCTAATTGTGGTTACCCAAGGGGACCCTTCGATTCACAAAATGCAGTCAAAGGAAACAAGAAACAAAGAAAGAAACTATTTTAACGCGAAATATGACACTGACACATAAACATACAAACGCTAAGAAAAAAGCTGCTTCAGTCTACTGTACTCATTGAGTTCGTTGCTACCATTATGAGAAGACACACTTTGCTATCAGTGAAGACGAAACGCAGAATGCACCTGAAAATGTCTACTTAGTGTGTCGTCCAATGCAGTAAATACAGGATTGCAAAGCGAATTCATGTAATGATAAAACGTCTCTGCAAAGTGTTTACATTCATTGGAAAGACACAAGATCACTGACGCACAGATGGGCATAAGGTGTTTATTAGACTCGTTGGACATGTTAGAGTCAAATCACATCTTAGGCTTATCAATTCAATACTTCCTTGAAATTTACGTTGTATTGTTTCATTAACTAATTCAACTATGATGCTGACCTTCAAATAAGATTCAAGATGCTACTTCAGTATATTCTACCTACATTCTTATTTTCCATTTTTGACAGTTCAGTCTACAATTTCATTACAGGTATTTGAAGTTCAACAGTAGAACCAATGCCTCTGACCTTTTCA
>JZLH01S0634024.1:21847-39861 GCA_001188425.1 Eucidaris tribuloides | reverse complement strand
TGCTGTTGAGTAGTCCGGACTCCTACCTGTTTGTAGTGGACTTGGACTCGGCATTGAGTCCCATTGTAAAATGATTAGCAAGGATTTATTCAACTGTGGATTTGTACTTGGATCTTTTGGACTCTACTCAAAAACTGCTTTGGACCTTTCATTGTTGAAAAGGGTTAGTACTATACAAATATGTACAAGTATGCAATTTTTCTTGATTGGTTTTACTCTCTCTTTCATCTTGTGTCCATCAGTTTATCCGTCGCTGCTTTCGTCAGATGCTGGTTCTTCTTCACAACAATGAATGGGATGAAGAGTAAGTTGAATAGAACAAACAAACAAGCAAACAAACATAAGAAACAAACAGCTACAACAATTTTCAATGTCTTTCCAAGGAACGACATCCCACAATTATTTGTAGATTGAAATTGTTGTTGCCTTCCCTCGATCTCCTATCTTTTCTATTTGTTATTTATGTTTGTATATTGTATATGTACTGTTTTGTATTATACTATATTGATTGGTGTATGTAATGATAATAATAATAGTAGTAGTAATAGTAATAGTAATAGTAGTAGTAGTAGTAGTGATAATGATACATGTAATACGACGCATCGTAGGCAGTTCCCCCCCCCCCCAAAAAAAAAAAATAAAATAAAAGAAACAGAAACTTATGATTTCAGCAATACCTGAGGGGAGTGAAATTAGAAGGACAGATCTATTTTGAACGATTGCCAAGTAAAGAACTATCAATCAGTGAGGGCTTAAAACAAATCAAAAATCAAATAAAGTTATGAATCTTGAAAAGTTGTTACCACTATATTACTCAAATTTTTAAACAAAATATAGCAAACTTTGACGCTGCCTTCTACAAATGTCTAAATCGCCGACTTCTGTGTTTTATTCCTCATCAAGTTGGATGACCATCTTGCCAAGTAAACATTAACACTACAGATAGCACAATGTTCTGGCTATTCTGGCACAAGGCAGATATTGTATCATGTATCCTTTGTTTCAGGTTGTTGGAGTCATTCCTGAATGCACTAAGGAGGACAGCCCTAGATCCTGCTGAGGATAGCTGCCCTGATGGTTTGAGGTATCACATCATCAATGTCTACTTGGATGAACTAGCTAGGGAGGGAACGGAAGAGGTAAGTCCTCAGATCTGTGGAAAACTAATTTTGTTTGTGTTTGTAGCTGGTAGAAGTTTGTAAATAGTTTTTTGTCCAGCAGAAGTGCCCTAGTATGTGCTCCTGGCAGAAGGGTCTTGGGAGTAAGTTTTCTTTAATTTGAGAAATATTGCCTTATATGATGTTGGCACCTAACAGACTGACAGAAAGATCTAAAAAATATCACATTATTTTGATTTCATGTGAAAAAAGCGAATGGTTTTCAAGTTAGAGACAATTTAGTCGGCCCTTCTTTCAGGAACATGTGCTAGGGCCCTTCTGCAGGACAACCGACGCGTTAAATTATAATCCTGTATACACACTACATCAGGGTTCCCTGCCAATCTGGAAATCAGGGAAAACTGGAAACTGACTTCCCCCTTTTCCAACCAGAGAAAAGCGAAGGAATTTGAGAAAAGTCTGTCAAATCAGGAAAAAATGTGGGCATTTTGTTTGTCCTGTGGTCTGATTTCCTTGCCTCATTGTTCATGGTGTGGACAACTGGTTATGAGGCATGAAAGAAAAAGGTGAAGCAAGAAATGGGTAAAAATGATGATTGTGGAATTTTTAACTTCCATTGGGAAAAAAGCAGAGAATCTTGTTTTATGAATTGCTGGGAACCCTGTCTATGTACATTGTTTCCCATAAATAGTTAGTAGATAGTTAGACATACACTGTATCACAACATCACCATTTTCCTTGATGAACCAGGGAATGGAAGATGTAGGTCCTCACGTCTCTAGGAAAGTGATCAATAATACCTTTGTGGCTCATAGAATTTAGTTAAAGGGAAATTAAAATGATTGGAAACAGTCTTCAATTTAGGTTGCAATGTGACTGCAGTGAGGATTTCACCATCAAACATTTCTTCCTTGTTCAACAATAATCACAAATTGCAGTGACAGTCAAATTTGTCTTGTTGCATTTTAGGGGTTGGAATACTGGTAAGTGAATGCTTATATTTAAAAAAAGAAAAGAAAAAATATTGTACTCCACAAAAATGTAAAAGGCAACAGATTAAGGGGAAGACCAGCCAAAAGATGGATCAATTGTGTCAAAACGGACTGTGCCTCCAGAAACATCCAAACACTCAACCAAGCCAAAAGAGTAACTGAAGATCAGAAGCTGTGGTGAGATGTTGTGAAGTGGAAGCCATTACACATCCCTGTGATGGTGTGGACAGTATTATCAACATTTTAAATGAATGCTTATTGAAGCTGCTTGAAGTTCACAATACACTTCAAAAACTGGTCAATGTGGTACTGCTAAACAATACTCAACTTGTTAAAGAGTTGAATAAAAAAATGGACACTGAAGCTATTGGAATGATATTTCAAAGTTATTGTTGTATGGGGCATTAAAGATATTAAATGTTTGTAATTATATGCATAATCTCTCTCAATGAAAATTTTAGTTTCAAATCAAAATATTTTCATGTATACATTCTTTTACTTTTCATGAACCTTCAAAGGAATTTCACTTGTTTTATTTTGGCTGTAATGTACATGTAGGTATCAAGTCTTTTGTAAGTCTTTAATGTTATTGTTATCATTGTTAATTATTTTGTTGTTTTAATTTCTTTTTGACTTTTTTACAGCTGACGCCCCAGCAGGCCACATCATTCCTGGTACCATTCTGTGAGCTGGCTGTAAAAACACAAAAGTAAGTCCAGAGATTGTGTCACACTGTTTAATAAACTGTTAGGTGCTGTTTAATAAATATAAAACAGAACATAATAATGAAGAGCCACGGAACTGGACTGAGGACTCACATCCTTCATATGTACTTATTACATGCACTACGAGAAGTAAATATCTTTCATTAATCAGGGAGATCTTCAAATTTGTGGTCAGGATTTGGGAGTTCAGTCAACTTCCAAAGAACCTGTTGCAGAGTCAGAGAGATTTGGCAATACTGTCTAGATTGAAAGATGTCAATTTATTTGAATCTGAAGTACTGAAGTTAAAGAGAAATGGCAAAATTGGAAGAACTCTTTAATGTTGGTTACAATGCTTCCAGAATAGAGTATACTGTTTAAGGTTTTTGCTGTGGAAATTTCAAAGTCACAATTTTGCTCTTGTACAATTATTATCAGATGATGCTGTGATGGTGAAATATGTTGTGTAGTAGCATTTTAATGGATCAGTTTCTATCAGGGTTGAAGATTAATACTGGTGAATTAATGTTTGTTTCTCCTCAAGAAAGCAAATCACAGGCAATTCCTTCCAGCCTATACATTCTAGCCAGTGCATTTGTTGGTAAATGTTTCAACTCATTTGGTTTGTGAGGCACTTTTAATTTCTCCAAATCATGCCACAGCCCTTTGATGTTCATTATCTTCTTTCAATTCAATGTTTCTCTGACAGTAAGAAGCTGAGAGATGTGGTTCTTCAAGACATCTTCCAAGACGTTATCGAGAGATCCAACGTTGGTGAGGAGGAGGAAGAAGAAGAGGATGAAGGAATAGCATCTGATGAAGACTGGAAGAAGAAAGTGAAGTCAGGCCGTGGTGAGTTGATCCTCTCAGAATTTATGCATACCTTCTTCCACTCTTCAACAAAGTGCTGAAGCAAAAGCTTCAATATTTTGGTCACATTGCGAGGAGAGATGGAGAAAATCTGGAGAAAACTATCATGTTTGGAAAAATGAAGGAAAGAGAAACAGAGGAAGGCAAAGACTCAGGTGAACTGATGGCATTGTTTTTATAACAAACATATCGCTATACTGCTGCTACTCAAAATCTCAGTGTCGTCACAAATGAAGAGGCCTCATCAATGGGGTCACGAATAGAACGACGATGACGATTCAAACAAACGTTATTTGTAACAACCTAAGAGATTGTCCAAGGCTTATGCGACATAGCAACAACTAATATATGCAAGTAGTATTCCCAGTACAGGGAAACCCGGTTATAACGAGCTCGGATATAGCGAGGTACCGCTTTCAACGAGGTGATTGTCTCGGTCACGTTTTCATTTATGTGTTGTTCAATGGAAAGAAGTGCCGTTTATAACAAGCTCGGTTATTGTGAGATATCACTTATAACGAGGTATTTTTCTCAACCCATTAACAACGAAAACATAAGAAATTAATCTGGTTGAAACGAGGAAATGAAAGTTGCATTGTGCGCTGACTAAATTCTAAATTTTGGCAATGCAAAAATTGCCAGATCGTTTCAGAACGCATCACAGTTCATTGTGATAGCCTGCCACGCAGCCTAGCCATGCACAATACATGAAGTCCCCGACTCATATCTGCAAGTGTGTGTGTGTGTTACTGCACAGTACATTGACCAGTCACACACACAAAGCTGTGCAGAAAACTTAACGCAAGTTACGAGTGGTGATAAATTTTGCTGCTTTAGTTTGAGATCTAGTTTTCTTTATTATTTTGGATAAGTATATAAATGAAAAATAATCAGCCTTCTGTGCATAGTTTTGGCACAGAACAAGTGGGAGAAGCAGTAAACAGACGGGTTTAATGCCTAGTCCCATACATTTTATATTTTGTGTGATACATTATATGTATGTTTACAACGAGGTACTGGTTATAACGAGGTAAAATCGGTGGTCGTGACAACCTCGTTATAACGGGGTTTCCCAAATTTATTGTAAACAGGGGGATATTCATAGTGAACATTTTATGGACTCGCTTGTTAATAGGCTTCTAAGTAAGGAAAATCCACAAATTAGAATAAACCAGTAAATTGGTCTATTTCTAAAAACTTTCTTTGTTTTCTGTAGTGTAGCACTTGGTTACATATCAAACCTTAATTCCATTTCATTGTCAAGGCACCAAGGTGGAGTGAAACTAAAAGATCCTTGGCGGCATCTGCATATCTATCCGTAAGCGTTTGTCCATGCCTTACAGGGACTTAAATGCTTTTGGGGTCAAGGTCGTGTGCAGGTCAAATGTCAAACGAGGTCAATTGTAAGCACTTACCTGCAAGTTTTTACTGTGGTTGGTAACTTTCTAACCTGGGTGGGAGATTTTATTTTTTTTTTTTGGGGGGGGGGTTAAGGGATATTTGTAGTGAAACTGCTGGGTTAGCATACAAGCTACTTCCAAGTTATTTGAAATTGCCTCACTCCTGAACTGAATGTTTTCACTGTCTTTGCTGGCTGTAATAACCTCTTCAAAACTGGTTGTGAATAAACTCTTCCTATGGTCTATAGGATGTGTGCTGTAGCAGAATCAAATCGTCTTCAACAGAGTTAAGTATTGATTGAACAAACCTATAATGAATTAACACAACATATTTTTTTAAAGGAATCTAAAAAACAAGAGTACTAATATGTTTTTCGTGGAAAAATATTTTGGCATTTTACATTTATAGTATCGACTGTTAATTTGATGTGTTTTCAGCTGGGAAGAAACAAAAACGGGGAAAGAAGAAAGATGCTGGAGTAGAAAATGGCGATGAAGAAGAGGAAAGCTCCGATGAGGATGATGTTGATATTTTGGCTAAAGTCATGTTTCCTGAGGAGATGGTACCACCATTGGAGGTAAATCACATGTCAGATCCGAGAGATTTGGGGAACTTTAGAAACATTAATGCGTTGTGTGCCTGGAAGAACAACACGAAGGTGCATGTGCCTGCGGAAATTTGAACCTGGTATTTGGTTGCTATCAAGATCCTCTGATCCTGTCATTTTTGTTAGGCTCCAGTTTCTTTGAACGGAGGCATTATATTTTTGGATTGACCGTGTGTACATGTGAACGTGCATGCGTCCGTTACTGGTTCTTGTTACCATGATAACTTAAGCACAGCTGATCGGATTTTGATGTAACTAGGACCAAATACAGTGTATATACTATGAGGCAACAATGAACTGATTAGATTTTTGAGCTGAAAGGTCACAGAGTCCAGGGCCTAAAACATGTCTGCTTTGGGCTAGTTACCAGGATAACTCAAGAACAGCTGATTGGATTCTGATGTAACTTGGGTGAAGTATGTATTATTATTATGAAAGTCACTGAAAAAGAATTTGAAAATGATCACTTTTAGCTTGCTTTCAGGTAATGCCAAAAGTTTTGAAAATGCAAAAAAACCTGAATCGGCCATGGCATACAAGTCATCTTTCCCCACCCCACCTGTCTCCCATCCCTGGCTCAGGGAATTTGAAAATACTTTTCCCAGAAGCAAAAAGTCAGGGAAAGTCAGGGAATTTATAAATTATCTCAATTTCTTCTGGAAAGTCAGGGAAAATCATTTATTCAAGATATGTTTTAAAATGACCTTTTATTGGGAACTTTGATGTATTGCTTTGAGATGTAGTTTTCATGGATATTTCTGCTCTGGAAAGTCATAGAAAATCAGGGAATTTGAAACAGTGCAAGTGAAGAAACCCTGTCCCCACCTCTCCCACCCCTCCTCCACCCATCCTCCACCCTCCATCAGATGACCAGTTTGTCCCTTGATCAATACATTTCTTACCCCTAGAGTTTGTTGTCTTTTCTTAAAGTATGACTATGGTGCCATAGCATACAAGTGCCCCCCATCCCCACCCTTCCCACGCCACCCCTCCCACCCCTGTTGTCCAATGGCTTCTATGCTCTTGATCAATACATTGATTAAATCTTGATTTTGTAGTTTTTTTCTTACAGTATGACTATGGTGCCATTGCAGACAAGTGCCCCCCCCCCATCCCCCACCTCCATTGTCCAGTGACTTGTATGCCCTTCATACACTGATTAACCCTAGATTTTGTTGTCATTTCTTACAGTATGACTATGGTGCCATTGCAGACAAGTTGTTTGAGCTGGCCAGTCAGAAAGATGTCACCAATCGGAATAGGAAGCCAGTGTACAAGATGGTGCAAAGGCAAGTAAAGTAGGACATATGTGACCACCCAGCTTAAAAACCACAAAAAGTAGGCAAAAATGAATTTTCGTTTTCCCACATAATTTTGAGAGTTAAAAGCTTTAAAATGATACAAAACTTGTTAAAATTGGACTATCCTAACCCTTACAATAAGTGATGGAAATAAGAGAGAGTTGGGAGGTGCAGCTTCTCAGAAAAGGGAGAAAAGAGGATTTAAAGATTATGTTTACTCAGATGCACCATGTAGACGTGCTTGTCCAAACCAAAAAAAATGTTGTCCAGAAAAACTGCTAATATCTCAGTTTTGATTTTGTTTTAAGCCACCAAAGTTTGACAGTGGGTAGAGAAAAGATAACTCTTTCAGATAACACAAACTTCAACTTGAGGCGGTCAACCTAAATGACATATTTAGGTGTATCACAGAGAATTGTAATTTGAGACTTTTGTGGGTTTGGAGCTGGTCGGTCAAATGGGATAAAATGGTTGATAGATGATGCTATCTTGATATTGTTCACTTCCTCGTACATGTTTATGTTTTATATGATTTCATGCATTTGTATTCATGATGTTGAACCCTTTGAATTGGTCTTGATTACAACTTTTTTAAAGCATGAGATTTCATCAGATTATTGAGAAAACAGGACAAGAGTGAAATGGCTTTACTGATCAGCAATTTGTTACTGTCATTCTTAATTAACAATTTTTGTCACCTGCTTGTTAAAAAATCATTGAAAAAGTAAACATTTTAATTCTATCAGGGTTATAAGTACATGTACCAATCAGATCTGTTTTAGTGAATGCATATTGGGGATCATACATGTATGTCCTGTGAGATTTTCATGTTCGAAATGTGATAGGTCTTTAAAAATTGTTCGAGAAGGAATGTCAATAATAGTTGAAAATTTGTAAATTTCTTTGTACATTTTCTGTGTAAATTTTCTTGTGGGTTTAATCACTTACAGATTGCGGACCCTGGCCAAAGGAGTCTACCCGATGCCAAACATCCTGGAGCAAATCCGCAATGATCCAGATGAAGACTACTTAGAAGATGAACTTCCTTGGTGGAAGACGCTGCAGACCCAAGACAAAGACAAAGACAAGAAGAAGAAAAGAAAGAGGAAGAGGAGAAAGAGGAAAGGACAACAAAATGATGAGGGTGATGATGGTGATGATGATGAAGATGATGGTGATGAGGATGGTGATGAGGTGAAGAGGAAGAAAGTCAAAATGACAAGAAGTGGTGATGGAGTGATGGAGAAAGAGAACAAAGATGAGGATGAGGAGAATGTGCGAGAAGATGGAAAGAGGAAAGTGAAGTCCTCAAAGAGGAAACAGACAAAAGAGAGAAATCAAAGTCAAAGCATCTTGAATGACTTTGAAAAACAAGAGGAAGAGGTGAAAGATTTTAGTGGGAAAGTTGAGAGGAGTAAGAAGGGGAAGGCAACTGATAATGGAATTGATGAAAGGACTCCTTCAGGAGATGTCAAGATGAAGCGTACAAAAAGACAAAAGAAGAATCGAATGGAAGACTCGGACATTGCTCAAAGTTTAAATCAAGCAGATATTGCAGATGTTAGTCCTGATGCATCTTCTGTCTCACAAAGTGACAGTAACCCCACCTCAGAGGGAAAAATGGCCAAGAAAGCTAAGTTGAGAAAGAAAAAGAAACAAAATTTAGTGGGTGACATTGCGAGCAATTCAGAAGATGGGCATCAAACAGCAGAGACTGCTGACCAGATGTTGGATGACGGAAGCGAGGCAAAATTGAATCTTCGAGTGACAGGGAAGAAGAAAAAGTCAAAGGCTGACTTGGGTCAGATGGAGGAATCTGCTACTTTAGTGCCATTTGCATCTTTCAAGAAAGTTGTGACACCTCCTCCAGCTGTGGTCAAGAAGTCAATTGCCATGGCAACAGGAGAAGCAACCACACTACCAAGAGCAAAACCAAAGGTAAGTGGAAAATAAAATACTTTCATTGTAAATTTGTAAATGATGACTGTAGAATAAGAAGTACTGAAGTCACATAATACTACTTTTGAGAAACAAATTCTGAAAGTTTTTAAATTTGTCTACAGATCACAATTGTTTGAGTTGTACATTCAAACTTGGTGAAGTTAATTGACACAATGAAAGATGAATATAGGACAAAAACAAATGTCACATTTGTCGATTTCCAGTAATCAATCAATGTTGTGACTTGAGTACTTCTTCCTCTACAAACAATGGTCTGAGGAAAACAAATGCATTTCTTGAATAAATGAATGGCAAAAACACTTTATGTGTATATATTTTTGGAATGTCCTCATGTCCTCAGTAAAACGGATAATTTTGATATACAATTTGTTGAATTTGGACGTTGTTTGAAATTTGACCTCATTTGACTGTTGACCGCAAATAACCCCATATCTCGTCAACAAAGCACAAAATACATAAAATTAAAATAAATTTTATATTTTTGTGATCCTTGTGAATAGTCGAATAATTTGAGATACATTTTAAAGAAAGTAGACCAAGTTTAAAATTTGACCCCAGTTGACCATTCCCCTGACTCCTACTAGGGAAGGGTCAAATTGTCCAAAATTGTCTATAAATGTGCAGAAAGCAGTCACCGTATGCAGTGACCTTTTCCTTTTGCAATTTTTATGGCATTGTTTTTCAGACTCGTGTTGCACCAAAGTACACCCCACCAATGACAAGGAAAAGAGTCAAGATTGCACTGTCCAAGAACCAAGTACAAGGTAGGATGGATGGATGTCGCATGTTAAAGGCATCGTATAACAATATTTCCATAAAAAATGTGAGCTACATGTATATGTTGCCCAAAATTACTACTGTCTTTGATAAGGTCTAAAAATGAAGCCCTGAAAAAATATAGTTCAAAATGATCATTGAATGCTTTAAAAACATTTGAAATCATTGAGAGACCATCCCAGTTTCCCCCATAGACTGCTGTGTTACAGAATTTCCATCGGCCGAGAATAATTCATGTGCCAATCTTTATCTGTACATATTTTTCAAATGACAGCATAACTGTCTGAACTTTTGTGTTATAGTGTTTATTTGTCCCTTCAAACACTGTCAGATATGTCAGATAGCAAAGTTTGACAATTTTTTAAACGGGTCTTCCACACTGTTTTATAGTGTCTTTAAACTGTAGTTTGTACATATGAATGCAAAAATATCTTTATCATCATAGTCATTTTCAGTCCTGCTGCTGGATGACGGCCTCAGCATGTTTGTACCACAACTCTCTCTCTCCAGCTTTAACACTATGGGTGCTGGGCTAAAATCCAGGTGTGTTAACCAGGGACTGGATTGTTTCGGACTTATATGTATAACCTTTCCAAATTGCATGATTTTCTGTAAAATTGCAAATGCTATCGAGACAATACATTTAAATTCATTTATTTGGTTCATTGTGTATTCATTTTCCGATAAATGTCATTGGTAGGAACTTCAGTGACATTTGTCATTCAAATTAAAATGTATGGATCCGATTGCCTTCTCGGCGAACCGGTTTGCCGATAGTACCTCATTGATGTTGTACGTGGGCGCACCGGTTCGTCGATAGCACTCAAAGTGTTAATGAACCAATTTGCTTTTGCCCAGTATCTGTCCAGTTCATTTCTCCTCCTCTTTCAGTTTCTGTTTCCTATTATAGGTCTTCCTGCTGTTACTGCTAATGACCTTCCATTGTTAAATTTTCTGCTTTGTGACCTGTCCACTTGTATTTTTTTTCTTTAGCTGTTTGTAAGATGTGTTGAGTTTTTGTTTTCGTTCTCTTACTGCTTGTTAGTCCTTGTATCTTTGTATGTGATATATGACAGTGAATATGAAATAAAACTGACTGGGAAAGAAATTTATAAATTATGATGGCAGCTAAGAAAATTAGGCTGAAGCGGGATTTGAACCAGCAACCTCAGGATGACAAGTCCAGTGCTCTAATATATGAGCTATCCAGCCCCCTACAATTTGCGTGACATCCCTAAATTAACCAATTTCTTTTCTGGGTGCAATTCAGTAGCCGTCAAGCACACGTACACTGTATAATCCATTCCATGTTATCCTGTGAGGCATTAGGCTTCTCCATTTTTTACAGTAAGGTCCTTGTTTTTGCCCCAAAAGTCATGTTTTGGTATTACACATTGGTTGCAGACCTTCATTTACCAACATGTTGGTATATCTCCCTTCAAGATATTACTAAGTTTGCCATGCTGTCTCCATCCAACCTGGATTCTCATTATTTCCTGATCTCGTTCTTTTCTTTTCAAGCTGAACTGCTGTCATAGGTCATATATATATGAACATGCCTTGATCGAATTTATATTATACATAATACATTAGTAGTGAAAATGTGAAATCCATGTATACACCTACAGTACCGCTCAAGAATAATTTTCCAGTGGGAATATTCCAGAATATTCCAGAATATTCCCACTCAAAAGATTCCTTCGCATTTTGCTGGTAGAGTTCTACACCTTATGCTTGTCTGAACATGTGATTGGCTTTTGCGATGTATGAACATATATATATATTTACTTCATGTGAAACTGTGATTGGCAAGGAATTATTATTTTTTTTTTGAAATTTAGCCCAATTCCATTTTATTCTGGAATATTCCAAAATATTTTAGAACATTCCAGAATATTCCAGAACAGGTGGAAAATTATTCTCGAGCGGTACTTTGTGATCATATTGCAAACAGATTGAGAAGCAATAATATTCATTGATGTTTTTAATTTTGTTGTCTCACTGTAACTTTGAGTAATGTTTTACAGAAATCCTGTTGAAATGAATGACTACAAATATTTCAAAAACCTCTGTTTATTGGGTTATTAATTACATATAGTTAAATAATGCTCATGATTTTCTGGATCTTTCTTTTTACTCTAGCGGCCCAAGACTACAAACAGAGGATCAAACTGAGTCCTGGCGTCCCCTTCGATGGAACCAAGAAACCAACGCACTCTGTCCTTAAACAGACTCCTGAAAAATCTGAAAGCACAACTCCTTCCATCGTCAGCAAGAAGAAAACTAAGAGGAAACGTTCCAAGGCGGCAGATTTCTTCTAATTTATATTTTTGGAATTCTTTAAAATGCTTTAACCCTAATTGATCTGGGCTATCTCCAGTCTTGTCATCCCCGGGGGGGGGGGGGGGGGGTAGGGGAGGGCAAGATCGTCGGCCGCAGATCGTGCGATCGCCGTGAAAATTTGCATGCACATAGAGCTGGATGTAATCTACAATGCTGTATGAATAGATTTTCAAAAAATACATATTTTATATTTTTCAATAATTATGCAAATTTATGAATAAAATCATATTTTTGCCTATAACTCACTTAAAATAGCTTGTAGAATGCTAAGTTTTGGTGAAAATATTCTTTCTGACATTTCTGACAATTACTGACAAAAAAATTTGCCGAATCAGAATTTATTTCTTATGCATTTTATTGTTTTGTGAATTTCTTATGTATTTCTTTGTTTTTTCGACCTTTTGTTTTTTATCGTTTTTTGGATGAACTTTGTCGGGGACTTTTTTACGATCATAAACAGCATAAAACTAATCCATTTCTACCAGTTAAAGTAAGAATAATCGCACGTTTATGATTTTTGGCTGAAAACACAATTTGCATTGATTTTTTACACAAAATCACATTTTTGAGCAATTTTGGAGTTGCATGCATGTAAGAAAAGTCGTGCAGTGTTGTAATGGCACGTCCGGTACGTCTGATTCTTGCGAAAATGGTCTAAAATGATGCACGGGACTTGAAAGTAAAAAGCCAGCGAACAGCGCAGTGAAAAAATTTGCGCGCGGAAATAATCGCGAAGTTGGGGGCATCATGTCCGCCCCAGCCCCCCCCCCCGGGATATTAGGTTAATTGGATATTATGCTCTTGCTCAAATGGAGTCATGATTTAGGAGACACTTTGAAAATGTCATTGAAGACCTTCAAAGACTTTTTAAAGGAAGAGGCAAAATGTGAATCTTAATCATTTATTTTAATTTTAGGTAATTATAGTCGACTATCATAAAGAACACTGATATGACAACATTTTGTTGTAACAAATTTTTTTTATGGTCCCAAAGTTGTTATTTTCCTTTTACCATAGAAGTTTCCTTTACAAGTTGATTGAACAAAATTTCATTCTCAACACAGGACCTCCAGTTCTACATGCTATCCGAGGGATAGGGTAATAGGGATGAAGTGTGTTCGCCAAGGACATAACTGCCATGGTTTGAATTCAAACCAGGGATCTCTAAATCCCAAGCCACTATGCCTTTCCACATAGGGGACATTTTGCTGTTTATATGATGTTGTCCAATGAAAATGTTTTTATTTTTACCTAAACTGCAGAGCTTTGAGGATGGGAAAAATGATCGCTCAAAAGATTCTTTATTTTGATGTAATTTTGGTGGTGTTGTGAAAAAAAACAACATGGACCCTTAAATCTTTATGTGCAACGTTTAACACCTTGCTGTGCCACACAATACCAAGAGTTATTTGTTTTTGTTGAAAAACAATTCTGAAAGCCCTATGTTCCTCTATAAAGGATACCATATTGCTTGTAGGGACGGAGGTAAGAACAATACAAGTATTACCCACTGTTCTGGGCATTGATAAAAATGTGTAGTAGAATTATAGTTATGCATTACAGACTTACAATGCTCTCCCATTATAACGAACACAGTTATAACAAAATTTCTGTTACAACGAAATAACAATTCAGGTCCCAAAAATATTATCTACATAACTTTACATACTTTGACTGTTTGGTAATAAAATTTTGATACAACGAAAGAAACTGCTGGTCCTGAGGACTCTGTTATGACAGGAGTCACTTTTACTGTGTTAATTGGTGATTGGATTACAGCTAGGGGCATGCAGATCAGTGATATTAGAAACAAAGAGTTCAACAGGTAATTGTTGGAGGGTGGGGGAGTGGTTCCGGGGGGGGGGGGGGGGGGGGTTGGTACTCAGATTCGTTCGTGAACGGGTGGTTGCTCGCTGAAGTCGAAAAACCTACCTTTTTTAAGGCATTTTGGCGGAAAAATATTATTAAGGGTTTTATTAGAAAAGTGACATTTTTTAGCATTTTAGCAATGAATAGGCAAAAATATCTGTGTAAATCGTAAAATTTCAAAATTCATGACCCATGTTTAAAGTTTTTTCCCACAAACCATACCCAGTGTAAGGATTTTTTGCGAAAAAGTCACTATTAGAGCCGACACACTCCGTTTACCTTAGTAGGCCAAGTAGCCCCCCCCCCCCGCCCCCGGCAGAGTGGTTAATGTCTCCTGTCCCCATGGTGCGTACATTTTCTATAAGCTGCTGCATGACAATGATTTACAAATCCATTACTCTCCTTTCAGAATGGCAATTGGTAGAATATGAAATTTGTGCACGCAAAAATGGACAATTATTCGAGTCCAGTTCAGGTGGAATTAATCTCATAGTGCCTGATTTGTACAGAGGAACTACATGCTAATAATAATTATTACATTACAGAAAAACACCAGAAAATAAGATGTGTCCTGCGTATTTTTATTGTTATTCAAACATATTCTCAATGTGGAAGGAACTCCACAAACAAATAAAGGAAGATGAAAAGGAGATAAGAAGAAAAGAAGATGGATAAAAGACACGAAAAAAACAACTGTCTTGTAGTTAGTAAGAAATGTGTGTGTGTTTGGTGTGTGCTTATGCACATGTGTCTGTATGAGTGTGTGCTTTGTATGTGTGTGCTGTGTGTGGTGTGTGTGTGTGTGGTGGTGTGGTGTGTGTGTGTGTGTGTGTAATTGTGTCGTGTGTGTGTGTATTGCATTTATACGTAATGGATGCATAATTGTCAGGAGTGCTTTATGATTCAACAGGGGTTAATATAGAAATTTGTTCCATTGCTCTGCGTGCTTGCGGGGGGGGGGGGGGGGGAGGGGGCATTGATGAGGGTGTGGCGCGGATGGGCATTGAGCAACATTATTTGTACACATACATGTAGCAAGTAAAACACACCCACAACCCCTCACACACACACACAGCACACAACACACACACACACACACACACACACAATACACATTCCGATACATACCACACACACACACACACACAACACACACACACGGACACCACAGACACATCACATACACACACATTTACATACACACACACACGCTCACATACACACACACACCACTAACACAACATACCACCACATTCACGTTCACACACACACACACAACACACACACACACACAGCACACACAGCACACACACACAACACACACACCACCCACCACCCACCCACCCACCACACCCACACCCACCCACACGCACACGCACACACACTCAACACACACACACACACACAACACACACACACACACACACACACACACACACACCATCACACACGGACACACAGACACCACTTACACACATCGCATTACATACACACAACTGACAAGTACACACACACACCACATACAAACCATACACACGTACACACATTTTGGCCCGCGAAAAATTCTTGCGTATGTCTTTGTTTTAAAGGTCTCCAATGCATGATTAGTCGATGGTTATAATCAATTATTTCTTGAAAAGTTATTTTCCTCCGACTTTTTAAAATATATTAAATCAAAACGTTGGTTTTTAGGTGTGCGTACATGTATTATAGCTGGCTAACAAACACGACAGATACCGAGCAATTTTCAACTGCGCGTCGTAAATTGGAAGGAAGAGATTTTGGAGGATACTCTCAGCCACTTTTCGGCGGAAGGGGAATGATCTAGACGTACAAATATACACTCGCGTTTTTTCAATTTGAGGGAAAGAGTGTTTGGGTTTATTCTAATTGACTTTTTTAACATTTTATACTAATTTAATATGCTAAAAGATATTGTTATCGAATAACCGATGTTTCTGATTAATATCTCTAATTCAGTTCATTACTAATGTGTTTTTTGTCCGTCCAAAATGGGCCATCATATCTGTATTCGCTGTCTAGTGTGCAGAATAACGCAAAAATGTAAGCTAATGAAACATCATGATTATGACAAAACGTAGAAAACAGAACTCAGATATTTTCACGTGAGGACTAAGGAGCTCACCCGAGACTGTACAGCATTTATAAAGATGACAGTCCGATACATGCGTTTAAATGCGTTATGAGTTTTTGGCTCGTAATTTCAAAAGACATCTTAAAGAATTAAGGATGTATTCAAAATGTATGCTGCTGTGTGTGTGTGTGGTGGGGGGGGGGTAGTAGTACTCAAGAGTTTTGGTATCCGACTACCTTTTTACTTCTCATAAAAAACCCAACAAATATTTCGCTTCTTGAATTCTTACCTTTTTAAACATTGCGTTTTGAATGATTGCATTCAAAATGTGCCTTTTTTATCCGTAATCTTTCTTTCAGAAAAAATAATGTCAATTTGTCACCTATGATAAGCTCACACGGTGAGCAATGGTTTTTCTTCACACTTTTAGAGGCACCTGTTCTTAAATTCTATCTGCCACTACTGCATTTGTTAAGTGATACTCTTAAAAGCCCACCCCGATTTGAAACAGACTAGACAACTTAATAATTTGATGGTCGCTCGCTATGCTCGCTCGCATTAATATACTGGATACACCAATTCTGTTTTGAAATATCTTTTCATTCTCTGATCAGACATTTCAGAATACGTTTTCCCCTGTATAAAACTTAGGACACATGCAGTTTAGGCAGGTCGCTTCGAACAATTATTACAGTTGAAACCTAACTGTAAAATTTAATGCTAAGTATTTACGCTTTTATATTAAGCAAATAGATCGGAGAACCACATAACGTGAAAGGTCTAAAAGAATAAATAAAGCCATATGCCAATGTTTAGAGATAGTGTATAATTTTGCACGTATGTAAGTGTACCCTTTTCAATAAATAACCCTTTGATTTGGGGGCTGTCCCAAACTTTGGAAATTTCATCGACTCATTCCCCCATACTTCGTCAGACCGATTACGCCATATGTTCCACCTCCCCACAAATTGTTGAAACAGCCCTACGACCTTTTGCGAGAGATTAAAGAAGACGTTCTTGGGCAATTCGGAGGAGTAGAAAACCAAAGCATTTCGAAAAGACATCCGATATTTTAAAGTTTGCCCAAATCGGTAATTAGCGGATTCAACCACTAGCGTAACCGTACGGGGGGGCAGGGGGCAGAGTGGCCCCCCTGACGATGAAAAAAAAAAGGGAAAAGTGAAAAGGAAAGATGAAAAGAGAAAGAGAAAGAAGCGAAGGAGGGAAAAAGAAAAGAAAGAGGAAAAAGAAAAAAAAGGAAAGAGGAGAAAAGAGAAAAAGGCGAGAAGGAAAGAAGAGAGATAGAGGGGGGGGGGGGGGGGGGTGGAAGCGAGGAGTTTAAAAAAAAAGTTGCGCCCTGATTATAGGCCGATGCGGGGTCAATACAGGCCGCAACATATTGGCTGAAAAGCCCCCCACGAATCTGTGGCTGTGTCTTCTTTTGAGAGTGATCAGTTTCGAGAATTTTTCCGCGTGCGGACGGGGTTCGAGGTGTTGGAGGCGACCGCGCAGTCCCCTACCCCATGTTATTAGCCTTTAAAAGAAGAGAGGCTCGTGGGAGGAAATATAGGCCTAAAGAAGAGCATTGTGCATGAAGAAAAAGAACTAAACATAGAGATAAGAAGGCTTGTTCCAAGATGGAAATAGTAGGCCTAATCATACAAAATCTGGACAAAATTATGCGTCAGAGAGGATCAAAAGCCGCGAATCCATGCACGTCAGGTGAGACAGCATTTTTTTTAAAGAACCACAATTCAAGAAATGAACACCTTTTTTTTGTGGGGGGAGGGGTGGTTCTGGGACTTATCACTTCGTATATTCATCTCATTCAGTTCAAGATAAGGAGGAGGAACGAGTGCTTACTGTTTTTCAAAATTGTTGAAAACACGATGGAGACATTCGTATTTGTAGGCAAGAGGGGGTTATTGCCCACCAATATATACTTTTTTTTTTTTAGTTTTCTCGGACCTACATT
>JZLH01S0634016.1:29700-42660 GCA_001188425.1 Eucidaris tribuloides | reverse complement strand
GCTTAAACCACACTACGGGCTTTGTCAGACCATGTATGCCTTGACTCGGGCGCGGGCGCCGATAAATCTGCGCCGTACGCCTACTTGTGAGTCTCTTCCTGCCATGAGGTCGGTCCGATATCCAGGCAGCAAGGGAGAGACTGCTCCAGGTTCTCAGGCTCCATTGCTCTGCCAAAGGATCAGGACTGCATTGGCTCCAGCTCCATGCATGATCTTCTGAATCATGCTCCGACGTTGTCGCATTGCCTGCTAGACAACCGCTATTCTCGGCAGAAGTGCGTGGGCACGGTCTGGTCGGCGGGTCTAGCTGGGGTAAATGTAGGTTTTTTGTTTACTCACACGGCTGCGTCCGAAGTCGGCAGTGCAGGTCGTTCTCGCGCTGTTTTAGCCTTCTGGTGCCAGGTGATTCCAGTTGGCCCTGCATGAGGGGAACATCCAAGGGACCTGTAGGAGCAGTGCCTGACACACCTAATGTTGTAGCGGCAGGCCACGGTAGGTCCCGATGAGGTGTTGGCGGCACTTTTAAGTATTTGGATGCTGTTTTGCGGTTTAATTGTTATTTCATCAAATGATCTTCTTTCCTTGTCAACAGCATTTTAGTTGATGATGGGGTGGCTTTGAGATTGGTATTGGGCGTGATTGAAATTTAATTACGTCCAATTCAGTGGAACTTGCTGCAGAACATAGTTACCTCTGTCCAAATGCAGAGAAAGGGAAGATACGATTTGTTGAAAAGGTTTCTTTATGAAGTATCTTCATGTTTATATTTTATCACAATGAGTGATCTCTCTCAAGAGGAAGGTATGGAAAAAAGAGAAGGATGCAGAAAATGAAAAAAAAAATCATTCTTCTGCTTAAAGTGATAGGCTAACATTTTGGAGCTTCAATTTAATAAATTGTCAAACTTGATATCTGAGCTACATAGTAGTGTTCAAATGGACAAATAAACACCCTAGAATACAAAAGTTTGGAAAGTTGCACTGCCAATGGCAAGTTATACATGAATAAACAATAAAACTCTGGGCGAGTTTTATTAACCTAGGTGTACACACAGTAAGTCTATGGGAGGAAATGGGCAAGTGAATCTGGTCAACTTACGATTTTCACTTTTTTAAAGCACTAAATAATCATTTTGAATTACAATTTTTTCAGGGCTTGATTTTTAGACCTCATCAAAGACACTGGTAGCATGGGGAATCATGTGGCTCAGATTTTTTTAACTGTGGTTAATGTTAGCCAATACCTTTAATCCAAAAGAAAACTAGCTCTGATACCACACAAGTATTTATAATTATGCTTTTGTACCCCTCCCTCAGCAGGATTAATCCTTGGGCCATACTTTAATTGTCACTGGACTATTGTAATAATGAGAGATGGAAACTTATGTTCTACCATCTCATTGATGATTTTGATTTACTGCCTGTGAGTTTTTGAATATACTATGTTTACCTGTTGATTAGTCCCTCACTATCTGTAACCCCTTTTCTTGACTTGGCAGGAGAATCTAGCATTGTTCAAGGCTGATGCTTCCTCTGACATCTGGAAGGCCTACATCGACTACCTGGATGACATGGTGATTGATGGCTTCTATAACTGTGTCTTGTGCACTCTTAACTACCTCCTGGAAAATACAGACGTGAAACAGTGCTGTGCACCACTCTTTGAGGCCCGTCTTGAACTACAGGTTGGTACAATTGTGTGTACACTTTAATTTGATGAAAACTGCAATGAAAGGCTGATGTTTGTCATATTTTAAGAAATGGGAAAATATGGCTAATTAACGAGTGTCAGCAGTATGCACTGCTTCTGTGAATAAAAGTGGGTGGGGAGGGGAAGGGGCAGATGAGTTACGTTGTTCAATTGGATTGAAGGCTTAGCTAATGACAATATGTCGGGTGATGATAAGATATAAATTAACAGTCTGAATTGTCATACATTTGCAGGTACCAGACATGCTATTCAACCCTTCTCTAGATTACGGCGTTGCAGACGGTTTCTTTGATCTTGTGGAAATGTTGATCAGTGATACTTACAAGATGGCATCGTTGGTCAAAAGACTGGCTGAACACAATGGCATGGAGCATTATCAGGTAAGTACTAACTTTTTTTAATATATTGACCCCCTGCAAGAAATATAGTAATCTGGTTATATAGCAAGTGCTTTATCACATCATCAGTTCAACATGAATGTCAATAGAAATATGAGTTATTTGAATCAGCAAGATCATATTTATTTTATAACTTCCTACTTTTAAATACTCCCTCAAATAACATTGCAGTTTGGGAGGAACTCTTAACTTTGATAATGAGCAGACAGATTGGGTTCAGATTATCATGACTTCTTTAAAGTAAATATAAAAATAAACAAATAAGTGAATAAATGAATGGAGCAATAAGTAAAATAAAAAAGTGAATGAATGAATAAACAAATGAATGACTTCTTTAAAGTAAATATAAAAATAAACAAATAAGTGAATAAATGAATGGAGCAATAAGTAAAATAAAAAAGTGAATGAATGAATAAACAAATGAATGAATTAAAAAATAAATAAGTAAATGAATGAATGAATGAATAAATGAATAAATAAATAAAATAAATGAATTAATAAAATAAATCTTTATTTATTATCAGTCCATTACATCATATTTTATGTTTTGTCTAAATTACTTGATTTTCTTGATTTGAGAACTATTGAATTAAACCTACCTAAAACTAAAACAAAAAATGAATAAGTAAATAAATAAATAAATAAATACATAAATAAATAAATAAATAAATAAATAATTAAATGAATAAATGAATAAACAAATAGATAAATGATAAGTACAGACATATTGATATATTTAGACATCCCCCCCCACTTTAAGATCAAATTTAATACCACTTGCACTTGTACTTATCTTCTAGAATGACATGGAGGGTATGGAGGAACTGACGGAGCTTCGTAATGAGTTGACAGACAGAGTCCAGACCATCATGACCAAGGCCCAGGAATACCGCAACTCCTTCGATAACTACGCCTACTTGTGGGTGGATGACCGCAAGGAATTCATGAGGCAGTTCCTGCTGTACAACCATGTACTTACCACGGAGGAGATAGAAGCACATGCTGAAGATGGGGTCCCAGAATGTCCACCAACTCTTGACCAGTTCAAGGAACAAGTAAGAATGGAATTTTAAAAATTTATGATAGATTCAGATCTGTTTTATCAAGTACTGATGTGAAACTGACAACTCTATACATTTTATTTGCATGTTGCAAGGAAGACTGAAATAACCATGCATTATCTTATTGGCTGTTTATGCATCCTTCCATAGAGCTTGAATACCAGCACTTATGCAAACTAAATACGTTGTAAACCCAGCTTGTTTTCTTTTTTCCCTTACTTGCCTAGAGAAGGAATGTTCATGATTTTATGGTATTACAACAAGCAGTGATAAAGTTGAAAATGTTATTTGATGTATCACAGAGTAAATAAGTTAGCACAACAAATTTGGAACAATGCAAAGTCACAAGCTTATATATTAACAAAATTAAATGTAAGAAATGTTAAATTTAACACAGAGAAAAGCAATGAATATGCAAACAGATCTATTGTAAGTATACTGAATGTTAAAAATTGTGTTTTCAATGAAGATGTACTTGTAAAACATTTACTTTTGATATATGCGAAGTCTATGGGTTTTGTTGCAATGGTACTAACATCTGAGCCTATTTGTTTATAACAGGTTGATACTTATGAGAAGATTTACAGTGAAGCAGATGAGATTGAGCCTGAACAGAAGTTTGATGCCTGGTTCCGTGTTGATGCCAAACCATTCAAGGCTGCCCTCCTCAACATCATCAAGAAGTGGAGCTTCATGTTCAAACAGCATCTGATTGACCATGTCACAAACAGGTGAGAAAATAATACAATTTCAAGACACTTCTATGAAATAATTTTTGTTTATCTTTAACCCATGTAGGAAGTAGTGTGATTGAATACTGAAAAGTGATATGCCAGTTCAACATAATCAATTTCTCACATTACGTTAATGCTGAATATACATTTCTGATTGATTATGAATTATATTACTTTAATACTCGTTAAGGTAACTTTAGTAATCATATCATATGCATTTATTACAGTGCTTTCCTGAACTTACTTCTCCTTGTGCATTTGAGAAGATATATTTGCTGTTTGCAATGCTGATATAAATGAAATCAATTAGTTGAAGTCATGTAAAAAACAATAAATATTGAAGGAATGATAAATTGATAATTATCTATGATTAATATTAACCAGTTCATTTGGAAAAGTAAATGTGATATAAAAAAAAGCTGTTTCTTGTGTTATAGCTAAGATATTGGAACACACAATAACGTTTTTCTGTAAATGTATTTTTGAATACCTGCAGTCTGAGCGAGCTGCAAGAATTCATCAAGGTGGCCAATTCGGGTCTGACCAAGCAGGTTGAGGAAGGTGATTATGATGGCCTGGTGGATTGCATGGGTCATCTGATGGCGGTCAAGGAAAGGACCGCGGCCACGGACGAGATGTTTGAACCTATCAAGCAGACCATTGAACTCCTCAAGACCTATGACCAGGAAATGTCTGAAGAAGTCCACACACAGCTTCAGGTAAGTTGGTACTTTATTCTTACATCATTATATCGCCGCCAAATGAAGTTTGAAGGGTGTATACAGGAATTAGCATACCGATTGGCGGTTTGGCAGTTGGGTCGTTGGGTAGGCGATTGGTCTGTTGCACATATTGCAGATTGAACTCCTTCCTCATTTTTCAAGCAATGCTCCTGAAATTTGGTATACATATTGGTGTTGGGATGAAGATGTGCATGAAACTGAATTGCTATGGTAGCGGCATATATTGCGATAAATAGGGTCATGATGGAGCAGGGGTGATAATCAATTTCAATGATATTTTTAGTTTTAGTGGGGGAGGGGGTTACGAACCTGACTTCAGAAACAATTGCCTTACCAGAAATTTAGTTTAATTCCCAAACCCCCTTTCCCAAATATTTTTGTAGCACTCATCAGTTTCTGTTATATTGTGATATACCCAATTTTCTGACAGCTACTAGTATCGGCAGTTTTAAAGTTTGTCATGCAGACATATACTCCAATTGAGGGATGGTGCAAATTTCCTCTACAATGTGAGCAGACATGATACGAGATATGTGAAAAGATTTTTTTTAAATTCAATGTGATAATACACGCTTTGAAAGGATTCTATCTGAACTTATACATTTCTGATAATGTGTAAAACTCACCATAATTAAAATTCAAAATTTTCCTCTTACTAGTTTTTGTGTTATTGCTGATTTATGATATATTGAACTGAAATAAGAGGAAAGCTTTCCTTTACATGATTGATCAGTTCATTTGAGAAATTCATGACCATAATTTGTGTGCCACTGTCTTTTTTGCAGGAGTTACCAGAACAGTGGAACAACACCAAGAAGATCTCCATTACAGTCAAGCAGCAGGTGGCCCCACTACAGGCCAATGAAGTGGCCATCATCCGCAGGAAGTGTACTACCTTTGATGTAAGGGCATACATGAATTATTGTGATATCAATTTAATTGTTCTGTTACCAATCAAAATGATGAGTAGTGGGCAAGCAACAATGTTGTTTCATAAAAAAGATTTCAGATAGTAAGATTTGACTTTAATTAGTGATATGTCATTCTATTTCCTCTTTTTTTCCAACCAAAACTTTTCAATAGTTTATATAGGTGATTAAGAAAAGGGGTGGTAGGTTACGAGGTGAGTAATTGCATTTGATTAGCCACTGTATGTGATATTAAACACAGGGAAAGGAAGAACGACTGTGTAAAAGATAGGGAAGAACGACTGTGTAAAGATAGTGTAATTAAATTTGAGGTCTAGCATAATTGTAAATTACTCTACTTAAATTTTGTATTACTGTAGTATTCTGAAATGATAAAAGATACTAACATGGTACTAAGATGTATTTTCAAGGAAGGATGAATTGAGAAGATCTTGTAGGTAAATGGTCAAAGGCCGCCAAGGTCCTATATATACGCTGCCCATTAACATGGCTGACAGACACAGATGGCAGTCAGTAAAACGCATGCTTGCAGTAGAGAGAGAT
The DNA here is from genome assembly GCA_001188425.1 of Eucidaris tribuloides. Classification (NCBI taxonomy): domain Eukaryota; kingdom Metazoa; phylum Echinodermata; class Echinoidea; order Cidaroida; family Cidaridae; genus Eucidaris; species Eucidaris tribuloides. The sequence goes on along the minus strand of JZLH01S0634016.1, from coordinate 36,542 downwards.
TTAGTTTGTATCACAGGTTTCACATTTTCCATGCTTAATAGCCGTTAAATGGACATGATTGGGGCGTAAGCTCCTTCAACTTGGTGCTTGAAACCACTCTAGAATCAAGTAAACTATGCAAGGATTCTCCTGTGAAATATTTGTAGTCAAACTTGACTCATATCTAAAATAAACAATGTCAATATCACTCTTAGCCTACGAATACTAGCTGTGAGGCTCTCTATGGGGGCTTATGTTTATCTCCTCCAGCATTAAAATAAGTACTCCTATGTTTTATGCTTTGATTACTCCTTAAGTAAACAAATTACAGGACAAATTCTCCAGGTGGGAGATCCACTCCTGCTAGTGTGTTCAGTGCGATATAATTCTCAAGGTGCATGAGCATTTCAAGTTGTTCAAATGACTAATTATGTTAAACTTAACAATGCAAATGTCTTTGAATATTTGTTATCTTCCTGACGAGTGAGGCCAGCATGAATTCAGGGGAGCGAATTCAGAAAGGAAGACCTCTTCATCTTTTCAATTGAAAAACCCATACAGTGTCCTGGCATAGGTAAAGCATTTCACCTTAAATTATTCGTTTTGTGTTAAGTATGTGCAAGTTCTGAACATGAATATTTATTGGAGATATCTAATCATGCTTCTTTGTTCTTTATCTAAATTCATTAATTTAAAAAATATATATGAATCAATAAGCACAATAAATAATGGATAATTAATAAATTGAATGATATTGATAAATGAATAAATGAATAAGATAAATCAAGTAAATATATAGATATATATAATTTACAAATTATAAAAATATGCTAAATAATTTTCAAATAATTACATACATTGGTACTAGATAAATAAATATGTGATTATTATAAATGTATTAAAGAAGCTGTGGTACATTCATAGTTAATTGTATAAAATGGGATTTATGGTAAGGCGTACTAAATGAATCTAAATTTGAGAACAAGAAGAAAACTACAAATTATGATTTGGTACTTAAATCTTAGCCATACAATTATCCGTTTTATGGAATAATCCGGTTCAACTCAATGTGGTTGTATTAGTCACAGAAGTATAGCTTATTAAGTATTTAGTCAATGAAATAAAGGAGTGCTCATTCTTTATTACCACTTACAGTGCCACAGTAAATCTATTGGAGATGCGAACAGCATATGGCCAAGGTGCAGGAGTCCGCGCGTCTGTTTGAGGTCACCTACCCGACTACAAAACAGCTGAAGGCCTAGCACGACGCGAGGTGCGGCCTCTTCTCAAGAATCCTGTGGGACATTGATCATATCGTTACGTTCCTCACTCGAGGATGGAAAGCCACCCCCTGGCTGGAAATCAACGTTAGCAGATGGAGATGGACTGCACATAGAAGTTCCAAGGACATCCGTGGTCTAGACATATGTGAGATGAGGCGTGGATCCTTACAACGGACTTGACGCCACGCGTCAAGAACATTGCTGACGGTCACTGAGGGCCGTCAGTGAATTGCCGAACCCGGCCATCAGGGACAGGCGATTGGCAACAACTCATGCAGGCTACCAAGGCTCAGGTCATTCATTCAGGTTCTTTTTGCTAGATTAATTTATTAGGTATTACTGTTCATGTACAAATGAGAAAGGTCTTGGATAATTTTTTATGCCTCCGCCAACAAAGTGCCGGAGGCATCATGTTTTCGCGGTGTTGTGCGTCCGTCAGTCCGTTTACCGTTCTCGTTACGCGTAACTTAAGAACCGCTAATCGTGATTTTGATGTAAACTAGGCCCAAGTATGTTACTATGCAGCAACCAATAACTGATAGATTTTAGCTGAAAGCTCAAAGAGTCAAAGGTCACCGGGCCTAAAATATGTCTGATTTGGGCTCGTTACCGCGATAACTTCGCAGAACGGCCAGTTCAGCCCCCCCCCTGGGTTTCATTGTACTTGGGCGTGAAGCCATGTTTTTATGAGTCACCAATGAACTGAATAGATTTTGAAGCTTGAAAGGTCAAAGGTCAAAGGCTCACCATGGCCTAAAAGTATGTCTGATTTGTGCGTCATTACTGTCGGTAACATCTGAGTATGACTCTGTCCAATTTTTGATAGTTTACTTGCGGAAAAGTACCGAAATGATTAAGGCACAGTTTACTGATTCGATTTTGGATCGTTGATAAGCGGTCAGAGGTCAAATGTCACAAGTCCTCATGTTCCCATAATTGAGGCCTCATTGTCACATTTTAGAACTGCTAATCAGATTTTACTTGCTACTTGCGTCAAAGGTCACATGAGCTTTTCATCTCTTGCGTCTTGCTACCATGGTGGACTTGAAGCTTTTCAAATTACATCAATTGGATGGGAGTGTGATGGGATGCGAGCATATCCATCGACTGGCCGCGCTCGCAAGCGCCTCTAGTTTTTTTTTGTCAACGTAATTTCACTACATTATAAAATAAATAATTACTTAGAAAAATACTCATGTTCTGCTCTATTATGTTGACATCTCACATGGTTTATTCTCTTACAGAAATCTCATGGTATTCTTATTGTTACTTTTTTGGATATACTTTTTGTTGCTTGATTACAAATTCATGCTATTATATTTCACGATGGAATAAAAAAAAAAAAATATTGCTATTGACACAGAGTCATTATTGGATGCATAAGTAGGTTAGTCTTGTGTCATATGATATATACTCAAGGCATTGTGAACGCATTACATTTCATTATTAATCAGCGTGAAATTCACCCATTGGATGAAGGCAGACAACCCTTCTCCGACCTCCTGGCCCTCAACTGCATAACTTTGGAAGACGAATGTCCGTAACGATTGGCTAGACATAGGCCCGTCAGGAAATGGGTATGAGAACGGTACTGAAGGAACTCAACACCACGTGGTCTGCCATGGAGTTTGATTATACGAGACTTCATCCTCGTTACTGAGCACTCTCCTGCTGAATCCAATTATAGGAGTTGATATGAAACCCTTTGAAGATAACCAGGTCAGTATTCAATCCGGGCGAGTGGGGTTTTCTTGTATACTTAAATCTTCTCTCTTCTCAAATCTGTCGTTTTGTAGTAGTCGATTTCACAGGAGAGATATCTGAAGGAGAAATTGAATAACTTCTGAAGATGGTTTCAGTTTTCAGCCTTTGGAGACGATTTGCATTTCAATTTAACAGCATTTTCCATAGACCCCAGCCCAAGGTATCCTTGTTCTTTGTTTATCGCCGGTAACTTTCGGTTAACAAAACAGTGAGATTCAGTTTGATTATGTACAGTTATTAAAACATTACTCTTTAGTACTTTACCATTATGTTAGTAAACAACTTTTGAGCTTATGAATATCTTGCGATGTTACTTATTAAAAATCACAATTAAAGAGAAATAAATATTGTAAAATAGTCAAACTCATGTTAAACAATATCTAAATATAAGACACTTGATCAGATAATCAAAATTTTTCATTTATTTTCTTATGTGCATAAAATATTGCTTCTAGTTTTGCCGTAAATATTGCTTGGTATATAGATGTGTAAACTTCAAATATGTTTTTTCCTTTACTTAGTTTTTACATTTTTTCTTTCACGAATTAAAATAATCAAGAAAATCAAAGATTCAATGGAAAAACAATCAAATGCTCACAAGAAATAGCATTGACATACAAAATAATGAATAAAAATATAACACTTTATGATAATAAAAAATAAACAAAGTGACTCGATGAATACCCTCATCATTTCTTCAGGTGCAACTGCAAAATTGATGACATCCAAAACATCGCCCATTTCTTTGTGAGGTAAAGTCTCAGCGCTGTCAGAAGAAGCTGTCATTGTGATTCCGGTCAATCGCATCTGGTTTGAAGTCTGCAGGCGTTACCTCGTCTCACTTGGAAAGTATCTTCATTGATCGTAGGCTACTCCGTAACCAGCTGCCGGAGGACCGCGAAGCGATTGGATGGCATTGACTCAGATTTCAATAGGTAAAACAGTCTGAATATTATGTTTTTATGTTCATGTCATTTGTACATCATTGATTTTTAGTTTGTTGATTATATAATCAAACACAGTCACTCAACGTAATGCAATGTAAATTAGATTTCTCGCTTATCAACAGTTATATGATTGTAACTTTATCTGGTCGCAGTTACTCTGCTTTGGCTTACCAAGAGTTTGTATCAAATCGCAGGCTTCATAACATGTAGAAACAGCGGTATGGTTGATAAATTTCTGTAAAATGATTGTATGCAAGGTATACCAGCGGATGAATAAGAAAAAAATAGATGATACTAAAGTATATTCCAGCTGAGTTCAAATGTCATTACATGCCAATCATCAAACAATTCTGTCGAGTGGTGATATTAGCACTCGCCTCTTTTACAGGATGAGTTTGAATAAGATATTTATGACAACACAACATTGAAAACTGAAGTCTATTTCCTGTACTTTGACAACAAGATCATTTACTAGTTTGGCAAGTGGATATGTCACTTCTTGCAAGCGTAAAGTTATATCAATCATTTTTGTTTACTTAGGAACTAGTACTGAGAATGGAGAAGACCCTAATGTGGTGGAAGCCCTACCAAACAAGGCCAGACTATATGAACAAACTAGAAGTCTCCAGTCAAGGTCAGTCAAGAGGTCATGCATCGGTGCACCAGTTTTTCAAAGCTCCTTGGTTATTGATCTTATTGAGGGTGATGAATAAATAAATTTGTACCCCCTTCCTAGAAGAGATATAATGTCGTTTGCTATAGCTGAACTCTCTGCTTATTTCCACCCATCATATGTATTTGTTCACAAGAGGATTTCACAAGTGTATCCCTCAACTGTAAAAAGACCGCTGATTATTAATTTTGTGTGACTATGATTTTTGCGTACCTGTGGTACCTGCCTGAAATTTTGTCAGGTTACCCAAGAAAACCCCCTGAAAATCTCAGTCCTCACTCAAAGTACCATGAATTATTGTGCGTGTGCGTTGTAAATATAGATACATTCTGAATATTTTACCAAACTAACAAGTTTGTCTTTCATGTCTTTGCCACAAATTAATTACTCTTTTTGACAAAAGATAAAGCCATTTTCTTTTTTATTGTCGACATTGGAACAGTCATGTTGACACTGTCGTGAGGTAAGTTCAAAATCCGTTGTATGTCAACACATTGTTGACATTTTAAGCCTGTCGCATACCAGCATTTACCATCAGGTTTGAATGCATTAACCCCTTTCCACTAAGGCCCATAAAGCTTGTGATTTAGATCAATGAATGCAAATAGATTATAACAATTAAAGGGATTTCAGAAATCTTAAATAACACCCTTACTGTGACTTTCTTTTTATTTGAGCTTTCTTTTAAACATACTGATTATATTTTGTCTTTCCTCTGTATGATAAACATGCCATGTTCCATGCACTCTGTTATGTGGTCCATGTTAACTTTGTAATTCCTGTATTCCATTTGATTTCCCCTTATCGCAAATGCCATGGGATTTCTATTTGTCTATGATCAGCTATTTTGCTCTAAACTTCTTCACCCATTTCCCATTTTAGCTTGACAGTGTGTTGAGCGAAGCCCTGTGCCCCTGAATACCTGCGGACGACGAAGGATTGCGCTTTTCCCCGATTCTACTTCGTGTCATCTGCAGATCTTCTGGAACATCCTGTTCAAATGCAACAAGTCCATCTCTTGTAAGCAACCACTTTGCGAATATCAATTTGTTTTTCTAGAATGAATCGAAAAACTTTGTACGCTACTACTTCACTAAACCCACGTGTGTGTAAGTGTACACATACAGACAAAGACAGACATATGATTAGCACAGACGATAAAGACTGACACATGTCACCCTAAAACACAGTTTGCACAGACAGCACCACTAGGCCAGACAAGTACGTGTACCCACAGACTGAGTCGTCCCTACAGCGGACATACATTCACTACATTTATATCACAGTTAACTTTAAAAGATTTGAAAATGTTAATTTAGGCCTTTATTTCTCAAGACTCTAATGTATTAGCTTTGCAAATTGTAGTTGTGCAAATTGCAAAGAGATCATGAATCAAATCTTCAATGGTTCATTTCACAAGATTTTCACAGCTCCTTTGAATGTGCATTCACCTGATTCTTTTCCATGATGTAAAGCTTTCAAATCAAGGAAAAGTGACAGAATTTGAATAGCTTTCATCAATTCATTAGCTGAACATTACTATTATCCAGAACCACATATTGATGTTCCATAGAAACTGTGAGCCTCAAGTTCTTAGTTTTTCAACTTTAATTTCATTTGACTAATTCTCTTGCACAATTATAATACGCTCTGAATCAACGACTCTTAACGTTAGTATTTCACCTGGCCCAAGATTCGGTTCCTAAGAATTCGATGCTATTTACCATGACTACGCACAAAATAATTTCCATTAGTTGTTTACTGTTCTCTCTGACTCTGTTTCCCACTCAATACCATTCCAGGATACAACACTGGCACTGGCTAAGCTGTTTCTAGATAACATGTGTCTAAATTGAAAATTCAAGCACACAGATGACGAGATTCACCTATAAACGGCTAGCATAGTTAAATAGCACAAAAAGTTGCCCTGGGGATGACCTCCACGTCCAAAGATAGACTCGAAGAAAATATTCGTAATCGACACTCATTGATACAGCCGAAATACTCGTGACATGCACAGGACAGGTAACGGAGGAAAATCAATGAACAGTACTCAGATGTTTTTCAAACTGTGACAGGTTGAATCAATTTATTTCTGAACAATTGATCTTTTTTTTTGGAGGCGGTACTAGGGAGGGGGGGAGTTTGATGTGAAGGTACTGAACAAATATATGCTGATAGGATCATCCTCTCCTC